>MU224972.1:2990218-3035475 GCA_018584345.1 Thuja plicata | reverse complement strand
CAGAGTACTTGTGCGATGCAAAAGGAGGTGTCCCTATTCTTTCATTTGAGCCCCGCGCTTGAGCCCCGAAGCCATGAAAACTGTAGATTTCTGTTAGCCTTTGCAGATAGCCTCAATTTTGGGGGTTCCGATAGAAAGTACTTTCGATCGAAACTAATTAGTTTCGATCGAAAGTACTTTCTTCATTTAACATGCATATGGGTCAAAATCCCACTAAAATCTTTACTAAATTAGTTTCGATCGAAACTAACTTAGTTTCGATCGAAACTAGGTTAGTTTCGATAGAAACTAAGCAAAAAGGTAGTTTCGATCGAAACTATTAATGTTTCGATCGAAACAATCAGGTACTTTCTATCGAAAGTACCTGACTAAATCCTCCCACCTCGCGGATTCGTGAGGAATTTCTTCCTCCAAAAAAGTGTAACCCACTATTGTGGGATCACCCTTGTATCTGATCTTTTCTTTAAGTTCCTCGATTCTCAATCTGTGTGTTGGCTCTTTATTCTTTTTAATCTCTTGTTCTCTCTTAGTTTTCTCAATGGCCTCTTGAACTTTAACCATTTTATGCTTTGGGGGCCCACTACGTCTTTCAATTACCAAAAAAGAGTAGTTTGCATATTAGAGAGTAGTTTCCATTATAATTTAAGGTGAATGTTAGTAAACTTATTATGTTAGAGCAATTGACCATTTTTAAGTTTCTTGACAAAGCAAGACCAACTCGAACCCAAATTATATCTATGGAAACTTATGGCTTACGATACCATCCATATTGATTTGGGAAATTTTGAAGGAGAGGAAAAGAAGAATTTTAAAAGGGAAAAGGATGGCGTGGGAAAATTTAAATAATAAAATAGAATCAACAATATTAGAAACCACAAATAAAAAGTTGTTTATATACCACCCAGAGGATAAAGCATTCTCGATCTAGGATGAAAAGGTTACATTGAAATGGAAAGGCCTGAAGATTCCTCTCTTTTCTGGTAAAGGTGGAGAAAGTAGCAAGAAATTAAGAGCTGAATGTAAATGGAACCAACAAGAATATGGCTGGTCTAAGCTGAATTTTCATGGAGCATCCAGAGGTAATCCAACGATATCATGATTACAGTATTCCATCCATAATTGGGATAATGAAAGGTTGCAAGAATGTCCAAACCTATAGGTATAGATACCAACAATATGTCAGAGCTAAGGGCCCTAGTTGAGGGTTTACATTTCTGTGAAGTCCTAAGGATTGAGAATGTTAAAATAGAAGGATACAAAACTATAGTAGTGAATGTGATTAAAAAAGGTTCTTGTCCAAATTAGAAGATCAATTCAATACTACCATGATAAATGGATCTACTCAATTATTTATAGAACTTCACTAGTAATCATATATATAAAGAGGAAATTTGGTGGCTGACAAACTGGCTAACTCTAGTGCAGACGGGGAGTTCATAGAAATTATTGGGGGTTATCTATAAAATAAAAGTAATCAAAGCCTACACTAGTCCCTTAGATATACCTCAATAAAATGAGACAGTAAAATATTTAAATGAAGCCACAGTAAGACATACATAATAAAGGAATAAACTACTAGTGAGATATTTTATGTGACATAAGAAAACGTGGGTTAGATAACCCACTCCATAGAGTCTTCTTTGGGATTAAATATCACATGGGGAATATAAGAGGTTAAATAGGATGTTAGACTAACATTATTTTAGCCTAGATATAAGTTAAGAATATACTAGTTTTATAAGTCCACATTGTCTTCTTAAACCTCTTATGTTACAAGTGTGGTTTCCATTGCACCAAAAGATCTACCTTTCAATGTCTAATACAACCACGAGACTTATATAATCTACAAGAGGCGGTTAGTCCCTTGTCGTAAATCTCAAGGGGAGTGATAAACATTTTGAAAACAATCTCCCCCTCAACGTTACCCAAGGGGATTCAAACCAGTGACCAAGATCTGATACCACTTGTTACAAGTGTGGTTACTGTTGCAACAAAAGATCGACCGGTCAATGCCTGATACAACCAGTAGACTTATAGAATCCACATGAGGTAGTTAGTCCCTTGTCACCAATTGTGAGGGGAGAGCTAGCCATTTTACCAACACCTTCACCCTCGATAGGGTGTAAAAGCCCCATGATAGTTAGATAACCTCTCCACCCATGACTTTTACTTGACACCATGTTATCCATGCAAATATTGGTGTGGCAATCCACTTGAACATTATGGAAACCTCTAGAAACCACCAAAATATTGGAGGGTTTTCTTTATAATGGGTAATCATTTATGTTAGAGCTCAATATGATGATTCATTTAAAAAATCCCTAACAACATCCTTGAAGAAGATTTAATTAACAACACATCAAATAGTTATTAAGACATTCATAGGATGTTTGCAATTGAATCTTCCCAAGCTTCAGAAACACATTTTCTACAATGGAGACAACCTTGAGCCTGCTAGACGAAAGTGACAATAGAAGAATGAATTTTAAATGAAATGTTAAGCTGGAAAGGTGAAATAGGATTTTGAAGTGAAGAAGCAATTCAACTTTGTATAGAGGTTTTCAAGAAGGATCATTTGGCTAGGTTAGAAATTACAGTTCAACATATAGATGGGAATTTGATGATTCCCTATCCCAAGGATTACAAGAGTTAGGAGAGAATGATAGACAGCAAAACCTTGATGAGGAGGTTATAAAATTTCCCCCTCCTATCATAAAGGATACCAAAGGCTTCGAAGAGAGGAAGAAATACACTTTCTCCTCAAGTGGCTCCATCTCAAAGTTGTAGCTAGAAACACATGGTGGATGGAATAGCTTAGGGCTAAAGGTTTCAAACCTCCTTTGAATATGCTGGAAATTGAGGTGGATAAAATCTAGGTATTACTGTCAGTGATAATAAAGGCAAGCAAAAAGAAGGCCGGATTAAAGAGGGAGGACAAGCCAACTAGAGTGGAAGAGGATACACCTAGAACATCGTCCCCAACTGTGGAAGGACCTCCTCCAATGGTAGATGAAGTCTATATAGATCTTAGCCTGCTGGAGTAAGGGAGTAGAGTGTAGGTTTATACTTATTAGCCCTTGGAATAGCTAATATTAGTAACTCTCGAAGATTTTTCGAATAATGGAACATAATGAAGATGGTTCTTTTCGGAAGGTCTTTACGATGATTTGGGTTTTTCTATTCCCAAGAAAATATACTATTATGGATAGCTTCAAAAACACTATAGTATGTATAAATAGACAATAATCGAGTAATATGTAAATTTTACTATAGAATTGTGTTATGTTTGAAAATGTATTGGGCTTAAATATTTATTCCATTTTCCTTTGCATTAATAGAAAGAAAAATTTAGGAGAAGACTATAGATTACAATGCAACAATGAATTCTACGAATGTATATATTATCTATATGATAAAAGGTATCTATTATGAATAATTTCTTAAACTTACTACTCTCATATATGATGGTTTGTTTCAGTTAACTCAGCATGGTTAATTAGTGAACTGTATATGAGATGTGATGATGAATGAAAGATAAATCTCAACTAAGAACACCATCATCTATTATACCTTAACTATCAAGGCTAAATGGCTCTTCATAGTTATAGATTTAACATTTTTTATATCCTAATTTAAGCTAATTGTAGTCAACAAACATTATTTGGGTCTACAAGCGGCAAATAGTGGTTAATTATATACTAAGAATGCAATATTCAGAGGCTCTAAAAGTAATAGGGTATGTTATATGCTAGATATTATAAATTGATGAAATGATGGAAAGATACAAGGTAATAAAGCATTGGACTATTAAGGAAACAGAATGAAAATCGAAATTCTAGGATAGCTTCAAGTATTTAAGCATAAAGTGATATGAAAGTTTTTTATAGCGAAAAATTGATCGAAGCCACCTTTAACATATAAGAGATGTTTAATCATTTTGTTTTGTTAACAATATAATGTCTTTGTGCTAATGCTTGTCTAGAACTGAAATGGTAGTATGATAAACGAGTCTACCTTCCAGAGGTTAATTATAAGAAATTTGGTTCTGAATATAAATGCAGCAGAAGAACTCACTAACTTACAGACTGAGACTAAGGTACGGGTCTTATTGATCTAGTAGGTTATTACGAAATGATAGATGATGGGCAGTATAAAAATTTCTCTATAAATATGATTAACTATGCAACTTCCTCTTAGGAAAGGATAAATTCCAAATAGGTATCATGAAAGAAGGAACTAAAGCAAGAAACAGGAGGTAAGGTTTTGCAGAAAGACAGGAAACATGTATAATCTCTTTAAACTAAATTCTCTCATCGACTTAAGGCTCATTATCATATAAAAAAAGAAACAACTCTTAAATAAATAAAATTAAATTAATTAATTTGTAAGTAAATATAAATAGAGATTTACATAAAATAAATTATAAATAAAACTTAATAAAACAATTTATAAATATTTTAAATAAATGAATAATTTTGAACATTTTAATTTAAAAATTTATTAATTTTTTACAATCATGCACATCATACATAATAAATAATATATACAAAATTATCCACAGGTTCTATTTAGTACAAACAAACACAGATAACAATAAAATAACTATTCACAATTTACAAACTAAAATCTCTGAATTAAAGATGATGTCCAATAGAATATATCTCGATGTTGGAATTTTGAAGTTTGATTTTATTCCAATCTTCTCCGCCTTCCTTCAACCTCTCCTTCAACTCACTGCTTGGCTGTCCAACCACTATCGTCTTTAGTCTCCTTAACCGCTCCAATCCCTCTGCAATTTTTATCACCCGCGGACGGTCTAATATCCCTAGCAGTTCAAGACGTTGCATCGCTCCCTCCTCCAATACTGGCACCTCCTCCAAAAGAGGGAAGTCCTGGACAATCAGCCTAACCAGCTTAGGAAATCCCCCACTCTCTCCAAACTTCTCTGGTAACTCTCTACTCCCCGAATCGTTAAGCAACATTACCGATTCTAAGTTGGGCATGTTTTGGAGCGACGGATAGGCATTGCATCCAATCAATACAAGTTCTGTCAGATTAACCATACCACATATCCAACTTGCCACGGAGAAACGACCAAGTGCAAGTTGTCGAAGATCTGTCATAACTTTCATTTTCTCAGGGAATGCTGGAAGATTGGATTCTTCTGTATCACCCTCCCTTGCAGGAATATGATTGTTTACCGCAAGAATTCTCATTTTCACCATACGCTCAAGGGCACCATCTTCTACACTTCTCAACGCTCCTTCATCTTTTAAACTAAAACTTATATCGTGAAGATTGACCAAATTGCCGACGTCTTGAACATTGAAGAGTTCAGTATCTTCACTGGAGAGTGGGAAGTCTTCTGATCTCAGTGTCCTCAGATTTGAGAGCTTGGCCATTCCCTTGGGCATATGAGTGTGAAGTTCTTCTGAGCAACTACTTACGTCGAGATAGGAACGACATTTGAGGTCACCTATCCATTCAGGTACACGTTGCAGGCTCGTGCATCCAGAAACATCAAGATACTCAAGACACTTGAGTCTTCTAACACAACCTGGCACTTCCGCAATCTTCGTTTCAGACAAATTCAAAAACTTAAGAAGCTTCAATTTCCCGACACATTTTGGCATTGTAGGGATGGCAGTGCCGCTGAAGTCAAGTACGCGGAGCACTCTCAGACGTGCAAACTGGTCTTTTGGAATACTTGTAATATCTGGATTCTGAGAGAATGAGATAGTGCGGAGAAATCGTTGACAATGAAGAGAGCTTGTTGAAATTGCATGAGTACTTAAACCTTTTTTAGACAACAGTAACCTGCAGCAGCTTGTTTTATTCACTGGAAGAACGAATTCAGACTTATGCTCTTTACCTATTTCATTAACCAACTCAAGCAACAAGTCATGAATGCTGTAACAAGCTCTAATTCTATCTACTTCCAACAGACATAAATTTTGAAGTTGTTGCAAGTAACTCAACCCAATATCAAACTGTTCTCTGTCCTTTTCTTTTGGAATTAACCCTTCGGCTATCCACAAATATATCAAATATTCCTGGTGTATAGATTCGTCAACTTTGGCTGTAGAAAAGGATATATGTGTGTCCTCTGGGAAGAAAGAGAAATAAGCAAAACAAGCTTTAAGATAGGGAGGAAGAGAATCGTAGCTCAACTTGAGGATTTTCATTGTGGAGTCCTCTGCATCCATTAATTGCCTCAATTTTGACTCCCAGTCCCTTAAGTCCGAACAGCTGGCCATGGATGCTGCAACCGTCTTAACTGCCAGTGACAACCTCCCGCATTTTTCTACAATCTGACCAGCCAAGCTCTCCAACTGCTCAGGCGCCCTATTTCCCTCACAATGGGGGAAGGCGAACAGGCAAAACAACTTCCAGCTGTCCTCTTCGGACAGGTGTTGCATCTCATATACACAGGCATTCACGAGTGCCGCAACATCTCTACTTCTGGTGGTAACAACAATTTTACACCGGCTATTACTTCCACTGGGAAGACCAAGTCTTGATGTCAAGTTACCATCGACACTTGTCCTCCACACATCATCTAGAACAATTAAACATCTCTCTCCCTCTAATTTCTCATGAATTAATTCAGCTGCTCTGAAATCACTTATCCTATCATTTAATTGTAGACAAACGTTGGAGGCCAAGTCAGATTGTAATGTTCTAAGAGAACTATTCTGTGAAACAGTAATCCAGGCAGAATGCTCATACATACCTTTAACTTTGTGGTAGACTTTCTTTACAAGGAATGTTTTACCCAAGCCGCCCATACCCACGACGGCAACAACACCATTTTCAGGCCCCTCTAACAATCTCTCTATTTCTTCGACCTTCTCTTTCACTGCCACTGCTCGTGAATCCTCCTCCAACGCACTCCACCCTGTCATTCCTATTTCTATTCCAGAAGTAGTAGTTGAAGCCTGATTCGAATTTAACACCTGACGAACAAGATTGAGGTTCCCCGCCTTTTTGTAAATGTTAAACAAATAGAGAAACGGAATGAAAACACAATACAAAGAAGTTAAGACACAATAGACACAACTTTATCGTGGTTCGACAATATGTCTATGTCCACACTCGAAGCAAGAATCGATTATATTAATCCAGTACAAGAAAATGATACAATCCATTGATAGTCCAATACATGACTACTCAGGCATTTATAGAGAGCTCTTCTAATATGAAGAGACGGAGGAAAGTGAACGGTCATGTGACCATTGGGCTTCACATCCCAACAATCTCCCCCGTGAAGTCCAATCGGCGCAGCCATGCATTGTTGCATCCCTGCTTCCCATTTCAAAAACTTAGTCGAAAACGAGACCTTGAAAAGATCTCAGCTGCACCAGACTTTGCTCCAGCACACTCCGAATTAACCTTCTCCAAGTCAGATCAGAATCAAAACCAGATTCTTCTCTAATTGTTCCCATGTCCTTACATAAGATGTTTGGATTCTCGAATATCTGATTCCAATGGCGTTGACACCACAAAATATATGGAAGAGAGGACTCCTCCAATATACTTGGGTCATGTATCTTTGTTTCCTTCTCCTGCTCCTTAGCATGATCCACTATGCTGAGAGACTGCTTCAAAGGGTGACAGGGTGTAGGCCTAAATTCCTTTAATTTCTGCAACTTTTTAAGCTGCAACCGATTCTATCCCACATTGTCTGCAAGCCAAATCAACACCTGCGTATATTGCCCAGCATGATTGACAGTTATTGCCCACACACCATCATCCTCATTTTCCATTGATGGATTCAGCCATTTGTCGGCGTACAGGACAGAGAATCGCATGCTCAAAATTCTCCTCTGTTTTGTGGATCTTTGCAATTCAGTAACTGGACTTTGTTGATTTTGCCTCAGATTATCAAGGTCTTTAATGGTATTATGTTGTATACCAAATTGACTGGCCCCAGAAGCCTCTGCTTGGCTACTCTCTTATGAATTTACCCCATGTTGAGTAGAGTCTATGTTTTCAACGCGGCTGCCAGCACTAAAGGAATTAAAACAGTCTATGTTATTGTTATGGTCAGGTGCCTGAGCATGAGCCTCCTGCGTATACTGCAGAGAAAATGGAATGAAATCTCTTCCATTAGAATGTGAGCAATGTCCAACAGAAGGGGCCCACGAGCTTTCAATAGCTCTAACTTCACTGTCTAACCGAGCTGTCCCAGATTGAAGCAAAGGATTGTTAGCGGTTGAGGATTTATGCTGACCACCGCGCTTGAAGACATATAGGGGCAGTGTTGTATTAACCACGGGCTGTGTATGAAAGCATGGACCATTAGTTTGGACCTCCAAACTTTCAATGGTTCTGTCATCATACAAAGGATTCAATTCTAGTAGCATAACATCCACCATGGGACTAGGCTGCGTTAACAGTATAAATGGGACATTATCCCTTTCTCCAAACAAATGGTCTACAGTTGTGGAGTCCCCAACCCCTTGAGCCGGCTGCTTTTCAAGCAAGAACTCTGAGACATCGTACTCCTGGTGTTGGCTCCGAGCACAAGCTACCTCCAACTGTTGCAGAGCATTTTTAATATCTGTCTGCCCGAAACTCAACCAATCCACCTCCTTCATGGGTGAATATGAACAGTCCAATTTTGAACCAACCGTCAGAGATTGTGAAGAGGCTGTGGTAGGGAGTGGAGAAACCGCGGTCAGGGGAGACTGCTCTTTATTATAAACCTCTTGCAGAGAACAATCATCATTATCAATTAAGCGATGATCAATAGAAGGGACCCACAAGCTATCCATGTTTCTACCTTCACCGTCCATCGCGTGGGGAGGAGCATCAGTGCATGACTTAGAAAGGACTTGTCCTGTTCTTTCCATCGCACCTTGGAAGGAATCACCATCTGGTAGAATGTCGTGTGAAATTCGACCTAGGTGCAGAAGACAATTTCCATTTCTCCCAAACACGAGAGTGTCTTGCAGGCCATCCACATCCGTGGATGCCAAATCATAATCAAGCTGCACCATTTTGCCATTAACTATCGCAGTTGGCAGTTGTGTGGGAGGAAGTTCATTGAGATATCCCACTTGTGGCCCATCGTGAGCCACATAAACTCCAACGTGTTGCATTCTACTTGTCTTCCCTTTCAGCAAATTTTCCTCTCCGAGCCCCTGCCAGCTTGTCGGCCCACTCCCGCCTCTTTTGTTCCTTCGACCTCTCTTTAATCTACTTGGCCATAGTCTTCTGCCGAGATTTCTTTTCCTCGTATCTCTGGAGCTTCTTCAGTTTCTTCTCCGCACTTTTACTTAGTGAAGGGTAATCGGTTCGAATCTCTTCTTCTTTTTCTGACCGACGTTCTATAGACGCAGAATCACCGTTGCAGTGAGGAGCACATGAATCATTCCTCTGCATCCTGTTTTCCTCCATGGATGTTGAGTTGAAAAAAATGGCAGGCTTATAGAACGACCTATTAATGCCATTATCACCATTCTCCTTGACAATAACATCCTCCAGGGCACATTCATCATCAGCTACTTGATGAGTTTTTGCCCTAGGCTCCTGCAAGTTATCTGTCTCAGATGGCCCAATAGCTTCTACTTGAGAAGTATTCGATTCCTCCTTGCTATCATGCAACAAACTCTCTTCCAATTCTTCGAACTCCTCAAACTCCTCCACCTCTCCATTTTCTTTCAACTCTAACAAACACATAATAGGCTGCAACTCCTCGGCTCTAGAATGAGCAACAACTTGGGCCTCCTGACCCTCATCTTGGCCAATATGTAGGCCTCTTCTCTTTGCTGCAATAGCCTCTTCATCTTCTTCCACACTGAACTTCTTGTCTCTCTTAGACTTTTGTTCCATAGGGGCAGGTGCTTCTTTGCTAGGATTGCGCTCTATAGAGTAATCCAGCTGCAACATCCTATTAATTTTGGAAGCAAAAGCATTAGGATCATCAAGACTGAAGCTAGAAGTAAAGAAATCTATTTTATAAAAGACCATCACCAGGTCCTTAACAGACTTACCAGACTTGTCTGTCTTTGCCCTCTTCCGCAATTCTTTCATGACATTTTTCCTACGTCGCACACCACCCGTGCGCTCAAGAATTGCATAGAGCTCAAATCTGAGAGCTCTTAAATCTTCTTCTGGTTCAGCTTCAGGCTTATCTTCCCAGCCATCCCACCAATGCACACGACGAATTCTTTTAGCTTTTGCAGGCCCAACATCATTCTCTACTGAGCGTAAACTTCCAAGAAATTCATCGATGACAAAATTGACTTCATCTTCTTCCATTTCTTCTCTAGCCTCACCTAGGCTCTGATACCAATTGTAAATATTAAACAAATAGAGAAACAGAATGAAAACACAATACAAAGAAGTTAAGACACAATTTTATCGTGGTTCGGCAATATGCCTACGTCCACACTCGAAGCAGAAATCGATTATATTAATCCAGTACAAGAAAATGATACAATCCATTGATAGTCCAATAAATGACTACTCAGCCATTTATAGAGAGCTCTTCTAATATGAAGAGACAGAGGAAAGTGAATGGTCATGTGACCATTGGACTTCACATCCCAACACTTTTGAATGATAGAGCTCATCCTCCCTTTTAGATCTTGAATCCTCTTCCCCATCTGATTGAGTGGGCGTTGTATACAAATGCTCCACAGCGCACTCATCAATTATATCTTCTGCATCAAGATATATATCGCTCACTTCCGACAGCCATTGTTTTGCAGAAGCATTAAGCGCACTTTGCTCGTCTGCCGCTACTAGATAACTGGAAATATTTGTAAACTGCGTTTGCAACCATTCAAAGTCCTCTTGGAAGTTGAGAACCAGATTTGCTTCATTCACAATTATCTCGCCGAGCTTTCCAACCACGGCTTTGGCGATATCAATAACAATTCCTTCAGCCATCTTGGATTTGTTATGGAGATATTGGACTTAAAAGTCAAGAGAATTGAATAGCAATGCAATTCAAACTCTGTAGAATCTGAGTATAGACACTTACAACTCTCCGTTTGGGTACTGGAATACCAATTCAGGAAGATGCTGCATATTCAGGAAGATGCTTATCCTCAAAATGAAATTCAGAATATGGGCTGACCCGTTTGGTTCACCAGAAAGATGAATGAGAAGATGCATAAGGAATTTTAATTCTTTATTTTTTAATTTCTTTGAATATGGTGTGTATATATACACACATGCACACATGTGTATATATACATACATACATACATGTGTGTGTATCTACACATGTATTTATACATGTGTGTATATATACACACATGTGTATATGTGTATACATGTGTGTATATACACACACATGTGTGTATACACATACATTCACACATATACATATTTGTGTACATATACACAAATACACACGTGTGTTTATACAAACATACATGTGTGTGTATACACACATGTGTGTATATACACATACAAGTGTGTATCCATGTATACACATATACACACATGTGTATATATATACACACATATACATGTGTGTATACACATATACACACATTTATGTATATATACACACATGTGTATATACACACACATACATGTGTGTATATATACACATATATACACACCATACATATACACGTACAAGTGTGTATCCATGTATACACATATACACACATGTGTATATATATACACACACATACACACATTTGTGTATATACACACATACACACACACCATACATGTGTGTATATATACACACATACATGTATGTATATATACACACATGTGTATATATACACACATGCATATATACACATGTGTCTATATACACACATGTATATATATACATCCTTATAGCAATATAATATACATCTTTATAGACGAATCTCATGAAATATTAAATTTGCTTTTGTAAAAATTGGAATTGGAATTTGAAATTCCAATTCCACCTATTTAGGTGGAAGATGATATTCCCATTTTGGGGGCAAAGTGAGAATTTCAAAATTCCAATTCCATTTTTTTCCAAGGACCCAAACATAGAATTTGGCATTATCCAGAATTAGATAATGCCAATTCCAGTCCAATTCCTGCCCCCAAACGGCCGTTAGGTTCTCGACCAATATAATGCTTAAGTCTTCTTAATATTTTAAATTGATTAAACGGTGATGCCATGTTCTGTACATGGTTGTTTACAGTTGTACTGCGTACTTCATGCCATTAAATAAGCGCATGACAACTGTTTTTCTGAGGACGACTATTGACTTTTGTTTTTTTATTTAGAATATGCGAACGACTATTAACGTACACTAATTTTTATTGTGCAAGTGGAGAAGTACAATTTTATGTTGAAGACAATCACATGTAAATCCCGCTTCTTGTGTTACGTGTAAAACGTTGCAGGGCAGGCAAGTCTAGTCAATTTTAAGAGTATACACAGAAGAATGTCATCGTAGTCCGCAAAGTAACAATAAAAACACAAGTTTTCGTTTGGGAGCAAATGAAGGTTATAAAGTAGTTCACGTTCGTTCTACGACATTTAATATCTTATATATCTTATTCGTACTAAAAACAAAAGAAAGCATCATTGCTGAATCGATAGCATCTTATATATCTAATTCGCAGGACAAAATAAAGCATCATTGCTGAATTGAATTGAGGAAACGGCTATGCAGCAGATAAATTCAACTTACAATTTGATAGCATATATTAATTAAATTCAAATTCATGCAGCAGTTGTTTTTAGTTTTTAATTTAATTAATATATGTTATCAAATTGTCAAATCAGATTGAATTTGTTTGCTGCGTAGTTATCAACATCTTTTGTTTATTAGTCAAGTGGATACAAATGATCACTGCAATGATGTGATCAAGGCCAATTTTTATTTTTATTGGCTACATGATTTTAGGATGCCTGTCCGGATGTGTTGGTAGTTGATGCAAAGATCAATGACGACTGAGATTTGACATTATTTCTTAAATATTTAGCTAATTAGCAATCGTACCTTGCTGTGTAATGTGTTAGTCCAAAAAGTGTGTAAGGTCAAATAGGAAAATTTTAGTCTCTTTTTTGTATATATTTGTATACCCACTTATGTAGATCCAAACATGATTGAAACAAAATTTCTAAATGAGGGAATATAATAGGACTATATTACCAGCATGTTCATTTTGTGTTTTCCATAGAGGGCAGGGTGGGACGGGGAGAGAGAGAGAGGAGTGATAGAGATTGAAAGAGTGAAAGAAAGACTAAAATGAAGTTACAAAGCATTCTGCACAAATCCAATGCGCCAAACAACAAAATTAAATTTACAAAACATGTTTCCAAGACCGCGTCGGCCTGCACAATGATTTACATATGAAATTGACCCAAAGAGTCAAACATCTCTCTCTCTCTCTCTCTCTCTCTCTCTCTCTCTCTCTCTCTCTTGTACACATGAAAATTTAGGTTGAGAAATAGTGAGAGGTTGTCTACAAGAGAGGGATGAAGGTATGCCAACTGTACTATAGAGAGGTTGTCTACAAGAGAGGGATGACAGTATGCCAACTATACTATAAAGATTAATGCTCTACATATAACATATCATATACCTTGTAATATCTCTAGCCCCTCAAGATGGGTGTTAATGATATTTTTGCATGGAGATATCTAGGATTAGGTGACATTATCAAGTAGGCTACTTCTAGAGAGAGAGAAGATATGGTCAATTACAAAATTAACATTATCTAGTAGAGGTCATTATCAAAGTGTGATATTTGTGAGACATCTAGAATGAGACATTATGTGGGGTGAATGACAATTGAAAAAGCTTAATAAAAGAAGAAAGAGGAAGGAAAATACATGGATAGGCTCAAATGAGTGTTCCTATAAGATAAACATTTGTATAAGGAAATGTAAAGTTTTAATTTTTTTTTTAAAAATGAAACAAAATAATATTGTAGTAAATGGACACTAACGTAATTTTGATAAGGGCTATATATTGTGAATATGTTTATGTTTACTTAAAATAAATTGTTCAATGATGAAAAAATTTAAAAATAAGTAGAATTAACTAATTTTTAGATATTACCATAAATATACATAAAAATTAAATACCCTACATAATTTAAATATAGGAATTAATTTTCAATTGGTTATCTTAGAATTCAACAAGCAACCTATCATAAATGGGTTTACTTAAGTTAATACAAACACATAAAAATTCTCTACAAACTAAATAACATTTCTTTTTCTTTCTAGTTAGATTGTTTAACCCATCTTGAGTTTATACTAAATTATTGATCTAAGAAAGGTTCAAATGGGAAATGATAGAAAAATAAGAAATTAGTTGAGTTACTAAAAATTAAATTGATGAATACCAAGAATGTTAAAGACATTTTAAAGGTAACAAGAAAAAAAAATGGAACTAAAAAAGCTAGTTGATTGAAAACAAGAGGAAAACCATATTGAAAATCTCAAGTTGCTAATAGGAGGCACGTGATCCAATTTTCATACATGGATGTTGACACACTTGTGTACTGCAACCATAACTTTATTACATGCAATTTGTAGAAAAAAGGCAGATGCTAAAAATATAGATAAATAAAGAATATAATAATGATGCATAATTCCTTTCAAATAAGTAAGAAATATAGTCTCAAAATAGTACACAAACCTTGTCTATGCTTCTACAATTTTTCATACATATCTTCTAAAGTAATTATAACTACAAATCTGACAAAATCTCCCTATCCTTTATGCTTTGATAGATGTCCATACCATATTCTAAAGTTTACCTTTTTGCATAGGTCAGGAGGATGTTAGGAAAGGTTGCAAAGTTTGGATTTACACTCATCAATTGCATTTTCTTGAAAGTTCCTAAAACCTTTTTAAAACTTTCTTTTGAGAATAAGCTACAATTTGGGATTCCATGAGAATACTTTTCTTTGGGATATTTCATTAAATAATTCACTTTCTTTTTTATGGCTCCACATTATACATATATTGCAATCATGGCATTTAGTGGGACCACATTTCTTCAAGTTATTTTATGATGTTCCTTGTTTATGCTTCCACATTTTTCATATACGTCAACTAGAGAATTTTCAATAATAATATTTTCCAATAATCCTCCTTCCATCAATATTTGATGGGTGTCCATAAATATGATAAAATCCCTCTATCTTTTATCCTTTGATTGATTTGCATACCTTGTTCAAAAGCTCCCATTTTGGCACAAGTAGGGAGCATGTTGGCAAAGGTTGTGGATTTCAGCTTTACACCTACTAATTGCATTTTCTTAAAATTTTCAAAGGTCCATTGCAGCTGGCTTCAAAATCATGGTTCTCTAGAATCCTTTTCTACATGAACTTGGAGACTTTGAAAGAATCACACTTTCCAATAACGTGCACCTTGGAGCCATGCTTGATCAGAAAATTGGCTTTGATAACCCTATTCATTGTACCAATCAACACCAAGGCTAGTACAAATATATGGACATTCTTATCATAAATAGTGTAGGATAAGATGTCAAAGTAACAAAAATAAAGAAAATAAATACTTACAAGTAACAACATACCACACACGCTATAAAGATTTGTAAGTCCAAATGACTTAATCATTCCAAAAGTCAATATCACTTGTCCAAGAAAAAATTGAAGTCACCTCATCAAGTAAACTAATTATAAGTTCTTCATGAAATTGCTTATTTGTATAAAGGTTGAAACATAATTGATGGTTTGGATGAAAATATATGTGTCAAATTGGATGATTATTCCTTGATTTCTCTATAAATTCATGCTTGAAGTCATGACCAAGACAAGATGGGGGGTCTTGTAAAACCACCCAATATTGTTGCCTTAACATTTCATCCAATATGTCTTAAAAATTATAAAATATATCTTTATTTCAAATTTCATATACACATTAATATGACAAAATTCATTAAGAGCAATTACATATATTAAGGATTTCATCAACATATGAGATTTATAAATTTTACAATATGCTTAGGCACTTAATGTCTTTAAGTCTTGAACCCCACTTACCTTCAACTTTCTTGGTTGCACTCCTTTTTTTGAAATCAGATTTTTTCTTCATCGTACAACTCTCATGGTTGTCTTGGACACCTGTGAATTTTTTCTCTCTCTCTTTTTCGATTCTTCTCCTCTTAGCAAGCTGATTTCTTATACTCTTCTTTATTTGATCCTCTAAAGCAACCTACAAGTTCTTTCTCCAACTTGCAAGTCAAAGAGTTTTCAATATTTTATTATGGTAATGTTTAATCTCACTAAAATTGAAGTACATATTGGAACATTAAAGAATATGATGCTTAAAAGGATTTCGAAATTAATTTATATATTTACTATAATTTCTTTAATTAATGAATATTTATTTTAATAAAATGCATACAATTTTGATAGCTAATTGTAAAACATGAGCTAAAATTATATGTACAAAAAATTGCATAATCATATCAAAAAACATAACTATAAAGACAAGAAATAAAGTGTAATAACACAAACATGTTAACAAAAACTATTAAGATAAAAACATATATTTTTTAAAACTAAAATAATAACTTTCAATAGTAAAATTATATTTGAATTAATAAAGTTAAATAAATTCATCTTTAAATAAACATAAATAAAACTTAATAAAATAATTTATAAATATTTTAAATAAAAATAATAATTCTTGACATTCTAAAACAAGTATATTTATAATATCTAAATTTTTAAACTACTTCAAATCTATTTATAATTTAATGAAATCAAAATTTTAATTAAAAAAATATTTTTTTTCACTTATGTACATCATACATAATAAATAATATATAAAAAAAGCATCCAAAGTTTCTATTTAGTACAAATAAACATACATAATAATTATTGAAAAAGACAAGAATATAATATTCACAATTTACAAACTAAACTCCCTGAATTAATGATTCAATGTCAAATAGAATATATGAGCTGTGCGACTAGTTAACAAATATCTCGATGTTGGAATTTTTTACTGTGATTTCCAAATCTAGCCTCTGCTCAATATCAACATGCTTTCCTTTCTTGAGAATATCTCATTATGATTTCATAGTGTCAAAGGAAAGTTGACTCCCCTCTAACCAATGAGTCACCCTTGACCCTCCAAGTCGCCCCAAACCTTCTAATTCTAATAGAAATTTGGTTTATAGGTTAGTTCCTATTTCAACTTCCTAGATGTGATCCCAAAATTGGTTTCTCAGTCTATAGTCTATTTGTACATGTAGAAAACTCTCTCTCTCTCTCTCTCTCTCTCTCTCTCTCTCTCTCTCTCTCTAGCTAGACCAATATCTTGTATTTTCCAAATTTTTGCATAGTCATCTTCCATAAAAGTGAAGGATCACTACATCTTCCAAGTCGCCCCAAACCTTCTAATTCTAATAGAAATTTGATTTATAGGTTAGTTCCTATTTCAGCTTCCTAGATGTGATCCCAAAATTGGTTTCTCAGTCTATAGTCTATTTGTACATGTAGAAAACTCTTTCTCTCTCTATGTAGACCTATATCTTGTATATTCCAATTTTTTGCATAGTCATCTTCCACAAAAGTGAAGGATCACTACATCTACTCAACACTTGAGCCTCCTTGAGCCTAACAGATCATTTTCCATCCAATGTATGAGAAGAGATATGTTTGAGCTTTCTAGTTTGTCCATACATCCTAGTGATCACCACCTCATGCCTATTTCTTTCATTACATAAATATTATAAATATTTTTTCAAATTACATTACCCTTCTCTTAAGATTGATGTAGGAAGTTGTTTCTCTACTATAACTTCATAACAAATGAGATCCATAAAGTAGTCATGTATAAGAAATTTTTGTAAGAACATATGTTCTACTATAAATACCATTATAATTTTGAGAGGAAGGTTTTTCATTTGTAGTTATTGTTGTTCAAATATTAAAAATATTCTTGTGCTCTCTTTTATTTTTGTGAAATTTTTTCTTATAAGGGAACTTCCAGATGTAAATACATGGTGTTATGCTATACTTTTATAATTTATTTATTTTGTGTGTTTTTTATTTCTATCATCACATATGACTTCAAATCTTAATGCTAAAATCTATATATATAAATTTTATGTCATTATTGCATTAGTTTACTCAATTTTCCAATAATGCAAATCCCTCAATTCTACTCTACATCAAGCCTATATCCATGTAGTATAAGAAATAAAATCAAAACTAATCAAACATGAGCTACTTAGTTTATCGTAAATTTATAAAAATATTCACAACTAAGAATTTAAGAAAGTAAAACAATACTTAAAGAAAATTATTTATATAAAATCCCTCTAACAAGAAAAATTCCTCAACCAATAGATAAAGTATCACTTTCTTCATCATGGATATTACTATCTTTCTTAGTGTATCCAATTATAAGATACTTAAAAAAGAGAATATATGTACATCACACATCTTTCTAAAGTTCCAATTTACAAACATTTTAAAAAAATAACTCAGCCCTCTTTTTTTGACTTAACTATACAAGTACCATTTGAGGACTTCAATCAAAAAGAGAAAACCCAACTAAAAAAAATTAATAATTATTTCCACACCCATTAATATTACAACCAAATTAGAATATATATAAAGCAAAACCAAATGTGCATTTCCACAAGTTCAATGAAGCAATATATATGCTTGAAATTATTCAAAATTCAATAAAGAATGGATTCCCTTTAAACCCCAACACAAATATGATGTAATGCTCATAAGAAGGAAAAAAAGAGAATAATTTTGTATAAAACTAATGATGCTCCTTCTTAAACTTCAAAATTAATTATCCATTCAACTCCTACAAAAAGGATTCTCTACATAGATTCTAAGGAAAAAATATGCTATAAGAATCTTTCAAAAAATAATTTATATCAAATTATTTAACCTTTTTATACAACTAAAATTTTATTTCCATTTTAACAACAAAGGCATAAATTTTTCAACATTTAACTTAGAAGATAATTTTTTTATATTTTGTCAGGCAACTATGGTATTTCAGGTATGTAAGTGCGTTGATCCAGATGTGCAACTGCATTGAATTAAATAGTCAAGTGCGTTGTTTCATCTGTAACTGTGTTGATTTAAGTAGGTAAGTGCGTCGAATAAAAATCTCCCAATTGTGTCAAAATAGAAAGCGAAAATAGAGTAATAATAGTAGTTTGGTCGTTAAAATCAGTAGATCCATGATAAATATCTGAATATAATAAATAGGGATTGCTATCAAATAATCAGAAATTGAAGAAAAAATCCCAATGAATAAAAGACCAGTCAAAACAATGAAAATCAAAAAGTAATCGATCGGGGCAATAATTATCAAGCAAGTGTGTTGCATTAGCCTTGCAAGTGTGTCACATGAACACTGTAAGTGCGTCACTTTTGTGGTGTATGTGCATCAATCCAAAGATGCAAGTGTGTCGATTTATGGGTAAGTGCACCAATCTGGATAGGTAGTGCGTCGATTCAAACAATGTCTATGTAAAATTAAATCTAAAACTGCACAAAAATAGAGAAAATCAGATTTTTTGAAGCTTTTTGCTTCACGTCAGGCTCACCAACTGTAATCGAGGTAATAAGGATCTATAGAAACCTACAATAACATCAAAATCTAAACCACAAAGAGATCTGTTAGGCAATTAGTATTCCCAATATCAGAAGAGGAAGCAAATAACAACATGAATAATCATCAAATCATTATAAAATCAATTAAAACACATGAACATGCAAACCAAAAGTCCTTCATTTTTCTCCTTCTCTTTGCAATGTGGGCTCTAAAAAATGAGTGCTTGATGTGCTAGCATAAGAATTCAAAGTGATTGTGGTTCTGTGGTTAACAAATTAAGAGAATTAGCTCTCTATTTATAAGATTTTCAAGGTTCCAATAGAGATTCCATGATTTTTGGGTTGATTGATTGTGATTAAAAAGTTAAACTCAGTATGAGTGGGAGTTGAGCTCAACTGATTGCATGTTGATAGAATAGATGGATCTGTTAAGATGATAGATTGAAGAGTTGACTGATTTGATTGAAGACTTCAACTGGTGAGGTGGAGTAGAAGACTAGATAGATTAAACAGATAACTAATTTGATTGATCAGTTAGGAGAGAGTTATGGAGTTAACTGAAACTCTTAATTGGAGGGATAAATATGATTAAATAAATAAAAGAGTTTATGAGAGGGAAATTGACATAATTATTACATAAATGTAATAATAATAGGAAATAGGGAATATTAATTAAATAATATATTTATTTAATTAACTTCAATAAGATATGGAATAATTAAATAATGATTAATTATTTAATTACTTTATAGGTGAATAATTGATAAAATAATTAAGTAATTAATTAAAATCACTTTATTATGAATTTATAGAGAAATGATGATTTTAAATTTAGATTATATATTAGAATGAAACAAATTGATTAAATACTAAATATTATTTAATAATTTAAGGTGAATGTTAGTAAACTTATTATGTTAGAGCAATTGATCATTTTTAAGCGTCTACACAAAGCAAGCCCTACTCCAACCCAAAGCATATCTATGGAAAAATATGAATTACGACACCATCCATATTGATTTGGGAAATTTGGAAGGAGAGGAAAATAAGAATTTTCAAATGGAAAAGGATGGCATGGGAAAACTTGACTAATTAAATAGAATCAACAATAGTAGAAACCACGAATACAAAGTTGTTTATCTACCACCAAAAAAATAGTCTTCTTGATCTAGGATGAAAATATTTAGTAGCAAGAAATTAAGAGTTGAATGTAAATGGAACCAACCAAAATATGGTTGGTCTAATTTGAATTTTGATGGAGCGTCCAGAGGTAATCCAAGGATATCATGATTAGGGTGTTCCATCCATCATTGGGATAATTCAAAGGTTACAAGTATGGCCAAACCTATAGGTACATATACCAACAATATGGAGGAGCCAAGGTCCCTAATTGAGTGGTTACATTTGTGTGAAGACCTAGAGATTGACAATGTTGAAATAGAAGGATACTCAACTATAGTGGTGAATGTGATCAGAAAAGGTTCTTGTCCAAATTAGAAGATCAATTCACTACTACCATGAGAAATGGATCTACTCAAGTATTTCAAGAACTTAACTTTTTTATCATATATACAAAGAGGGAAATTCGGTGGCTGACAAACTGGCTAACTCTAGTGCAGATGGGGAGTTCATCGAAAGTATTGGGACAATAGGTTAAATATGGGATTAAATATCTCATGGGGAATATAAGAGGTTAAATAGGACGTTAAGCTAACATTATTTTAGCCTAGATATAAGTTAAGAATATACTAGTTTGATAAGTCTGTGTTGTCTTCTTAAACCTCTTCTGTTACAAGTGTGGTTTCCGTTGCACCAAAAGATCAACCTATTAATGTCTGCTACAACCAATAGACTTATATAATCCACAGGAGGTAGTTAATCTCTTGTCACGAATCCCGAGGGGAGTGCTAACCATTTTTCCAACAATCTCCCCTTAACATTATCTGAGGGGACTCAAACTGGTGACCAAGATCTGATACCACTTGCTACAAGTGTGGTTACTATTGCACCAAAAGATCGACATGTCAATGCCCGATACAATTACTAAACTTATAAAATCTATAGGAGGTAGTGAGTCCCTTATCACAAATCCTGAGGGGAGTGCTGACCATTTTACAAACACCTTCACCCTTGATAGGGTGTAAAATCCCCATGATAGATAACCTCTCCACCCATGACTTTTACCAGACACCATGTTATCTATGTAATGTTAACATGGTAATCCATTTGAACATTATGGAAACCTCTAGAAATTGCCAATAAATTGGAGATTTGTCTTTATAATGGGTAATCATTATTGTTAGAGCTCAATCTCAATATGATAAATCAATTAGAAATCCCCTAACAACATCGTCAAATAAGATTTTATTCACAGCAGGGATAACTTTAAGAAACCCCCCCTCCCGGAAAGTATAAAATTGAGGCGAATCACATTTTTTTTGGAGGGAAATTTTTTAATATTGATGGCAAATTATGGTTCAAATTATGGATATTTGGTGATAATTTTTTTAATAACGTATGCCATTTTTTATATAAATATGGCGACAACAAATGATTTTAATAGGAAAATTATTCATTTAATTGGCGAAACAGGAAAATTATATTGATAAATTATGGTGAAATTATTTTCCAAATATTGTAATTAATTTATTTGTCATGGCTAATGTTTTTCAAAAATACATATAAACTTGGCGATTTAATACAATAGTTGTATAGTTGGTATGACGATTTAATAATTGGAAATAACTATTTAAGTTTCATTCTCCTAAGTTTTCATTCTCAAAGAATGACACGTGTGATGATTCTGGAGAGATTTTTCAGTAAAGGAGTTATGTCACCACATTTCTTCCGAAATGCACCTTCCACCGTTCATCTCTCTTAATCCAATGGTTTTTATTTGATGTTGAACTTGCATTGGGTCCCATCACAATGATGTCACAAAATCACATGTCCGTTGGATTACAATATATCAACGACCAAAGGTGAATTTTGGGCCTATTGTTGGTCTTCATAATCTTTACAACAAACTCTAGGCGGAATCATGACACATGGTATGATTGATCGTACCAATAATCCCATGATCAATCATACCACATGTCATAATTCCGCTGAGAGTTTGGTGTAAAGATTATGAAGACCAACAATAGGCCTGAAATTCACCTTTGGCCGTTGATATGTTGTAATCCAATAGACGTATGAGTCTGTGACCTCATTTTCTGACATAAAAAGAAATAGAATTATTTTGGCAATCTTTGGTAATATTAGATATAAATAGTAATTAATGGCGATGAGTAGATGACATCAATTAAAGTAATGTCAATTAATGGTTGCTTAGATGGATCCTTTCAATTTTCAATGACAGATATGTATTAATTAGCTTGATAGAATAATGCCTTAAAGTTAACGCTTAAATAAAAACATCATGTCATCTAAGGACATTGTTTTCTGACCATTTGACGATCTTACATCAACGGTAAAGCTTCATTTCCTACCACAACTAATGTACTTTTCTTATTGTTTCTGCGGAGTGGGCACAGGTTTCAAGTTTTTTTTTATAATAAAGAATGGCTATGTCCACCTGCGTGACGCGATCCTTTTGGCCTTCGTTATTCCCAAAATAGAAAATGTCTTATCATAAGTGTTGTTTCCAATTTCACCCATTGTTGCATTAAATATGAAAGATTTGGAGATTTTTGAAGGACAGTTGCCATTTAACTTACGAATTAATTATATCTGTAGCAAAGAGAAACAATTCCAATCTAGGCTTATAAATAGATGATCTACGCTCGTTAATTTACGATTGTGAAAGCAGATTTGTGAAAATAGTCTGCAAGTGCTAGGTTCTCTTTGATTTTTGTCATAAATTAGAATACTAATATAAGTTTGATTTTGAATGGACACTCCAATTCATTTAAGATGAACTACCTTGGAGGATCATAAGGCCTATTTGGGCCTGGTCACAGACCCAATCCTGCCGCCTATTGCTACGGAGTTGGGAGCCTTCACCAAGGAGGCTATAAGGATGGTGTTGGAACGTGAATTTCTGGAGAGTGAAAATAGGTATAGAGTTAACATTGACATTTTGTCTCGGTTCTTTTCATCTCTGTTGGACTTGAGAGGGGAAAAGGTGGAAATTCTCATACTTCTGAGGAAAGTTTTCAGAGAAGAGTACCTCAATGACAATGTGAGTGTTGTCGTGTTTGCAAAAATTGGGTTTGGAATTCCTTGGGCAAATGATTTTCCTAGGATTCTACAACTAGGAGAAAATGTGCCCAGGCAACCATTTCTACTGAACCTTGATGTTGAGCAGCTCACGCATCATCGAAAGTGGGCACAGATTGGGAGGGATTTCCTTCGAAAGTGGCACAACCTGGAGGATACCGAGGACTTTCGATGGCTAGATGAATTCTCTGAGATTATCCTCTCTTCAAAGTTACACATAGAAGGAAGGAAGCCTAAGCTGGATAGTCCCTGACTATGTCTCCCTCTGTCCTATCCCTGTGAAAAATATGAAATTTTTTTAAGAAATCCAAAGTGCTTTTCTTTTTTGTTTTGATTATAAGAATTGTTAACAGATATGGCCTATTAGCGTTGTTGAATTGTAAATTTGTAATGAAATTTTTCCTAATGTAATATAAAATATTTGTGTTGCACTTTTGTTTCATGTAATAATTAAATGTATCCAAACTTTATCATTTAATGGTTATATTCATTAGTGTGTATTAAATTATTAATATTTTAAAATTGTAACAATTGTTGGATTACAAGAGATGAACGATTGAAGTTTATTTCAGAAGTACTATGGGTTTCAAAGATCTTTTCTGAAAACTCACTTTGGAAATGTGACACATGTAATTAACATTTCATTTGTACGCATTTTTAATTTAATATTCATTTAAATCAATCTGAAAATGTGACACATGAGACATGTAATATTCATTTAATTTGTTACATTTAAGTTTTAACGAAAGGTTTTTAACATTTCCTTTTTAATAACCTATCGACTCATAGGCTCGTAGTAGCAAAGCTAAAAAGAACTGTTAAACCATTGCCGAATATTTTGAGACTGTAATTTGTGAGAGCCTTATCCATTCTAACTTCTATCTATCTAGATTTCAAAATATAATTTTGGGTAAGAAATCTAGCCTAATGTATCCCGATTTTGTAATGTCAAAAATTATGTTTAACTTGATTTTGAAATTTTAATACTTGCATGTACAGAACTTTAGGGTTTTCTTAAATTGGGGTTTTCTTAATTAGTTAGTTATTATCTGTGATTTTGTTAGTAAATATCTGTGATTCTGTGTTTTTTCATTCTTCTGAAGAACAATAGGGAAAGCAAAAAAGTAAAGGCCAAGGGCAAGTAGATGGGAAAACTTTAATAGATTGCAGAAAACTAGTAGAAATCCTTGGTTTCACTGATGAGTATCATGATGTTTATGATCCTTCTATCGATGGTCAAAGGAGAGTTATATCAATTAAACATACATTGTGCAGTAAGGCAACTGGGCCAAAGAGGTCTTAATTTATAAAATTTAATCTAGTGATAGGTACAAAAATGAATAAAGTTGCTTCGTGGGATGTAGGTTTGGGTTGCATGCTGTTACCTGAAGTTTTCCCTTGCCCATAAATTGTCTTGATTTGTGCAGAAAATTATGATGAAGAAAGAAAAGCAATTGTGAATAAAAATAATCAGGAAGAAATTTTATCAATAACCTAGGAAGAATTTATCAATTTGCTAGACCTAGGGTTTGACCAACAAAATTGTAATGTCCATATTGACCTCAAATTACTGGCATAAAAATATGATGTAATCGCACCAAGTGCAAAAGATTCATTTATAAAGGGTCTAATAGTTGCAGAGGAAAAAGCTTCATTGGGTGAGAACCATAAGCCTCCTTATAATTTTAACATTTTTGTGCCATGGGTTCAGGATACTATATCCTCTCTAGTATTTTGTCTGGGAATGGAAAACAATAGGGAAATGGGTGCCAGCATTATTCAATTGATTTGGGATATCCATTGTGTCAATGAACCGGTAAGATATAATTTTGTTGGACACGTGGCTCAATCGATGCAATAACAATTAGCATTGATTAAAATAGGCAATTCTAAGACATTTAGGTTCACAACCTACTTGTGCTATCTTCTGCTAGCCAAGCATGCTACAATATTAATGAGTAATGACAACAAGCTTGAAATTCAAATGGGGACAAGACCGACAGGTACTCCAATGAGCCCAATAGGTACTCCAATATATAACTGGACACCTCAGATAAGGATGTATGATAATAGAAGGAATTAAAGTAATTTTGTAGATTTCTTTTTGGCACCATTGTACAAAAAAATAACAAGCACTCCAATGCCCAGATTGTCTTCTTCATGTAGGGATTGCATCCAACTTGGAAGCACAATTCAATTGGCTAACTGGTACTTAATGGAAGAATACACTGTGCTAAGGTTTTACGGATCAGAACTACAACCCCATAAACTTCTAATGCATGTGACAGATAGGGTGTTTGCAGTAGAATATGTACTACAACTTGAGAACACAGATAGACTCTTCGCTAGCCAATCGAAGAAGAGCATATTCCCTTCCTTACCTTTCTCAATTGGAGGGTTAACATTTGAGAGAAAGGCATTCAAAGTGGCAATTTTTTTTTCAGAAATTTTTCAAATTGATTTAGAGTGGTACTGGAAGTATGATCCACTCAACGTCATTCAAACAATGCTTGTTGCTAATAAGAACTTTGCAAACTTATTTCAACATGAAAGTAAACCATTGCTAGAGAAGTTGAAAAACAAGGATAGCTAGGATGACGTTACAAAAGAGATGGAGAAAGTTTCTGCTGAGGAAATTTTTTAGTTGAACAATTGTCATCACAAATTATGACATCAATAAACCAGGGCATTGTACAACCTAGAATTTCCTACAATTTCTACGAAAAAGGTGCTCATCCATCAAACATAAAAATACCAAAGAAAATAGAAAAAGAGTGTAAGGATAGAAAATGGACTCAAACACAAATGAATGATTTTTGGAGTATGAGAAAGGATCTTGGTGAACCAAAGACTAGTGCAAATCTAGATGAAATAGATGAGAATATAGAGTTTAAAAAATTATGGAATTTGGAGCATCCTACCATGGCATACAACAACAGTTCTCCAAAGAGTCAGGATGATAATCCACCAATTGCATTTACTCCAGGTCACAGTGAAGTCAGTGACTACCGTAAACAAGTATATAGAAAAGGGGCAAACATTGCAGAAAAATGGGTTATAAAGGTGGCAGTTTGGGTCCCACCGGAGAAGGCATCTAGATTCCAATTGTCGTAGAAAAAAATGATCATGGACCTGGTGCAGGCCTTGGGTTTGGAGATGACACATTAGATTCATCAGGAACCACTGTGCCCACAAGAACAACCATTGCCACTGGTGGGATTGGGGAATCTACTTCTACTGGGTCTAGTAGTGGCACTGGTGCCAGTGGGACTGGGAAACTTATACAACAAGTTCCCTCTCTAAAGAGGCCAATAGAATCTACACAGAATCCCATAGAAGAAGATAGTGTCAAGAAGCAAAAAGTTTCCAGATTAATGACACTCAATCCTAAAGAACTATTTTCACTTTCAGGTTCAGCAAAATCCTCTAAAATTTTAAATCCTCAAATAACATTAGTTAGATCAACAGGCATTGCAAGCTCTGCTTCACCTTTCAAACATTCAAATCCTTCTGCAACACCAGATTTTCATTTCAAATATTTCTATAATAAATTTGCAGAAACAAAAACCAAGAATAAGGAAATAAAGAAGACATTGCAGACTGGTTCCCTTACTGTAGCTGTAGAGGAACAACCTGCATCCAATAGGGTTTTTCCAACATATGATCCAAATAGAGACATGATGGAGTTCATGGTTGTTATTCCACCCAAAAAAATGGAAACCCACCAGAGAGTTAGATAGATCCATCTGAATTTCAAGTTAGCACTCTCCAAATGGATTTTTCCAAAGTTAAAAATGTGGACAAAATCAGTGTATCAAAGTCTACAAACCAAGTGGTCTACAGTGCACTACTAAAGCTAGAAAGAGAGAAAAGTTACAACTCGAGAAAAATATAGAAAAGTTACAGGTAGACATTGCCAATGAAAAAGCAAAGAGGAAAAATTCAGAGAACAGTTTGAAATATTTACAGAAAAAGGTTAAAAAATTGACCTCTACATCAGCAAATACAGAGTAGGAACATGCACTGAGGGGGAAATTGGCAGAAATTAGTAAAGAACTAGAGGAAGAAAGAGTCACTTCACAAAAGTTATTTAAAACCATTGAGAGTAATGTTGCCTCCAACCAGGAAATACAAAAGCAATTGGACTCTCAGGCCAATAAACCCAATCATTGGGAACACAAAGCAGTGGAAGAGAAAAATAATTGTGAAAAAATGGCAGAAGAACTAAAGAAGGCCAATAATACAATTCAAACTTTAACAAATACTAGTAATAATTTAGTGAAGATTACTAAAGAACACATTTGGGGCCAAATGTTGGGGATGTCAGATAGTTTGTTTGAGTGGTTTGAAATGCTTCAAAGTATGAGATTATGTTATGTGAAGCTCCATAAGAACATTGAACAGAACATGGATGTTGTCAAGAAAGAAAAGAAAGAAAAATATATTATGCAACAACTCTATAGTAAGAGTGATAGTTATCTTTCAAACAAGGGAATTAGAACCCGCCTTGATGCCTCAGTAAAGGTATCAAGTATCATTTGAAAATGGGAGAAGCTACGGGAAGCACATGAAATGGATGGAAAAGATAAGAAGAAGATCTTAAAGATGGAAAAAAGGAAAGAAAATTTGGAAAGTCTTGGTTTGCCTAAGGGATTTGACGCAAATAAGTTCATTGGAAGAGAAATTTACAAAATAAGGTTGTAGGACAAAATAAATACTGATTTATGCTTTCTTCCTATAGACATATCTCTTGATACATTCATGGATTTCATCAAACCAGTGAGAACTTTGAATGGAGTTTTAGAAGCAACAGTGTTGTCAAGTCACACTTCCAAATATGAATTGCTAACGAAGTTGCAGGAGTGTGACTATACTATGAACCAAATTGTTCTGCCATCAGAGGATGTTTGGACTGGCCTACAAAGATTGCTCTGAATTTTGAACTACTATAAATTGTAATGTACTGCAAATGAATACAAAAAAAATTGTGCTCTATCTAATTTTCATGTTTTCCAATTTAATGTATGTTGAGTTATTCTATTTTATTCATTTATTCTTAGTTGATTTACTCTTTTATATGCTATTGGAAATTTGGAATACAAAATTCCATTTAGCAATTTCAAATTCAAATATGAATGATCATTGATGATATGATATAAACTACAGTAATGATACTCTTTGTTCTCAAATTTTAATGATGAAACATAATACATTATTTCTTTTCTAAATGAACATTGAATGATAGGATATAGTAGTTAATAAGTTCAAAAAATACCTATTGATTGCTACTGCTAATTTAGCAAAAAATTTCTAAATTTGCCAATTCATGTCTGAATTGTCGTCATCATCTAATTCTGGTATTCCAGTTCCTTCATTGTTCTCTTCATTTTCATTTGTGTCTTCTTCATCTTCTTCTATGAATCCCACTCCCATCGCCACCTGTAGTTGTCCTTCTCGGAGTCAGAGATTGGTTAATGGTGTTGCCCAACACTCTTCTTTTGCATCTTTTCTTCAAGATTTCCATTGCTTTTTGATAAGGAAAAGTATTGACATCATATCTAGATGTGTAGACCCTCAAGCATGTTTCCATATTCTTGTCTATTTTATTTCTTAGCTTTGATTTTAGGAATCCCAAAACAATGAAAACTCTCTCATCCTCCACCGAACCCAATATCATGGTTTGACATAGATCATCAAGCTTGAAGAACTCTAAAATTTCATCACGCAACATTATGCTCTGTTTTAGTTCTATCCAAAGCCTTGTTGTCGAGCCCTCTGCATGTGGGTTATGCATTAATTGATATTGATGCTTCATAGTCTTTGAAAAAGTGCCTGATTGCTTTCTAAGAAGACCTTCATCTAAAATTCCATTGATAGTCACTCCATTGAATTCTACAGATTTGCAAAATTCCTTTATCAAAGTCAACAGCCTATTATGATAATCTTCCTTAGAGTTTAAGTGCCAATATTGAGGAAACACAATTGACATGGCCTCAAGCAGTTGTTCATATGGGAATCAAGATCTTATTTCAGAGGAAAATTTATAGGCTATGTCCCTTGCATTAGCTGTTGTAGACTTGACAATCTTGGTAAACTCTTCCCTTGTAACTCTTGTAGCTCGCTTCTTTGGGGCACTATAGTACATTGGTATCTGAAATCCCCTTACACAAACACATAAATCTCCATTTTCAATAATCTTTAAATAATTATCAGGATTGTCCAAATCTGTTAGTTTCCTCTAGTGATTAAATTTTTCATCAGATAAATTTGGGTCATTTTGATAAAGATTATCGAGGACTTGGCATGACATTTTACGCAAAGTAGCATATTCTGCAATATACATGGCTCTTTCCTACGCTTTTTTCATAATGAACATCATTTATTCTAGCATGGGAAGAAGAGATTCTAAAGTCAAAAGTGTCTCTATATTGCTTAACCTCCGAAGTAGGTCGTCACATCTCTGATTTTCTGCATTGTCATGATTTTCGTACATTTAAGTCCAATCAAAGATTGATATTCAGAAAAAAAACTTGATGCGCTAGCCCAGCCAAAGAGATCCATCTAGTATCAACATCTTTTAGAAGCTTGTTTCCATTGGTAATTCCATTAGCAAAGTGCTGAAATTCCCTAAAATGTTTGGGACTTCGACAAAAATATGAGTACAAATCTCTTAATAAATCTTCAACCTTGTTTACTAAAAGAAACTTCTTCACAACTCTAAAAGAAAGATTCATCCCATGGGCCATACAGTGAATTCTAACAACATATGGTGAACAAGAATCCTGCATCTTTGTGCAAATACCATTCCTTTGACCTTGTATTACTGAAGCTCCATCCGCTCTAATACAGATCAACTTCTTCGCCATTGTCAATTCATCCATAGCTCCATATTCAATTCAATGGCTCTTTACTAATTGAAATAAAGTTTATGATGTCGCATTTTCCCTCAATTTTGCAACAGTTAGTAGATGTGGTTGGCGAACATTATTTTGTATAGTATAAACATGAATGCATGCCCACAATGTATTATCTATTTCCATAACTTTGTCTAAGGACAATCTAATAAAGGTTGACTCTTTTATTTTTCTCTGTACATCCTCTATTTCAACCTGGACAATACAACTCGCGCATTCCCATCCACAATTTATTGACCAATGAGTGATAGGATAGTTAGGAACTTTCAGAAAGTGTAACAAACCACTCATTTCTGGATAGTCTATCATTGGACGCCCTCTGCTCAAAATATCAAAAACATTATTTAATTGAACAACTTTTCCGCATTCGTCTACTTCACTTGCTTTTGCAAAAATATCATTAATAGAACCTTGAACTTCACCAGGCTTCATCTACTTCACTTGCTTTTGCAACCACTTTTCTTTTTTAATACTTCCAACTACAAATCATACATCTGCATTCTACTGGCGGCTTACCTACAATTGGATTTTTCATGGGTTCAATGAATGGATACTTTGTCGTCCAATCAAATTTAAATCTTCTTGACATCTCCCATTGACGATCAGTTTTTTCTTTTGATTTTCCTCTCCCTTTAGTGTTACTATTAATTGAACCATCATCATCACCGAAGTCGATCGATTCATCTTGGTACTAGTTATTTACTTGAAATTCATCTTTAAGGTCATCTTCATCAGAGATATCAAGTTTTGCAACTTCGCTACCAGATATATTAGGTTCCCCAGTTTGTTGAATAGACTCCTGTGTAAGTTGATAACCTCAAAGTTGTATAGGTTCCTCTGATGACGTACCTTCCTCACTTTGACAAACACCATTGTAACTACCCCCACCAAAGTATGAAGATATTTTTCTACATTCCGTTGGCCTCTCTTGGACATCTCCAGATTCTCCACATTCAATAGTCCTCTTCCTATTTAACTTTGACTGTGACATCTCCAACAAATTAAGGCTGCAATAAAATTTCACTTGAATAAGATACTAACAACTCGTAGTCTTTCCGGTTCGCTACCGATCGCACGACGCAATTGTTAGCTCAGAATCAACTAATTTTTTGTACTCCTAAATCTCTTGAAACTATCCTTATATACAAATGCTTATTTCAAATTTTGGCAAAGGGGCTAACAATTGCATATGATAACAACTAATATTTGGCGAACCTCACGTAATTTCAAGTAATTGACTAGGTGAATAGGGCAGGAATTTGGGACACAGTTAATTACGATGCATGGTGAATTGGGTCCTAGTGCAAATAAAATTTTAACTTGGGATAATGGGCCTTTGGCGAATGGCGATCCTTGATAAATACCCCTTCCTTAACCCGTGGTGATTAATAGTAAATATACAATAGATAAATGGGCGAACAACCCCACTACCATAGTGAAATTACATGAAAATAGTGGCGAACAACCCAACCACTATACGTGTCTTTTATAAAATCTGGGCGAACCGGTCAACCAATATACTACGCATTTTTTTGCCAATTTCTATACGCCCAACGGGACATATTCACCAATTGGAAAAGAATCACCACTAAAAAAATCCATGATTCACACCACATCGAATAGTTATTAAGACATTCATAGGTTAGGGGTTTGCAATTGAATCCTCCCAAGCTTCAGAAACACAACTACTATAATGGAGACAACCCTAAGCTTGGTAGACAGAAGTGACGATAGAATAATGGATTTCAAAGGAAAGGTTAAGGTGGAATAAGATTTTGAATGAGTTGGATGAATTAACCACTAGGGCGGTAATGGTGATCATGGGTGAAGATTATGTCAACAATGAATTTAGGATGAGGTTAAACTATGATATCCCTTTAACTTTTTTTATCATCTTAAAATGGAAGCACTTCCATGTTAAGAGTGTTTAGCCCTCCTTAGAGGACATTTTTGACCTCTACCATATCATCATCCTGTTTCTGCATCATTCCATGCTTCTGTGCCAGTTCAGGACCCTAATTGGGCCTCTCCAGGCACCTCCTACCCCACCTGGCATATTTTCCAGGGGTTTTAACCCCCTGGGTCAGGGTTGACCTCGACCCTGACCTGGGTCCCCCTTTCAAATCAAGAAACTTGTCGGCTGCCGGGGCTCATCAAAAATTTAGTTTTCCCGCTTTCGGGTCGGCTGTTTCAGGTTTCAAAGCATTGATTCCTAAATTATATTTAATATAGGTCCTCTCCTAGGGGTAAAGGCACTAATGGGAATTTAATTATGCTATGTCGGCCTCCCTAGAAGATTGTGCCCTAATTCCATATAAAAGGAAGCATTTTTCTCTCATTTCCTCAAAGTCTTGAAAAGTGCAAAAAAGCTCTAATCAAGATTTTGCCAAGAAGCAAAAGGTTTAAGCATCCATTTCCAAGCTCTCAAGGTGTTCAAGTTCTCCTCTCAAGCATGTAATTTCTCCATTAAAGATCAAGGATTAAATCTTTCAAGCCTTTGAAGGGATTAGGTAAACATTCAAGATTCAACATTCAAACCCTAGATCTAGCCATCATGGTGGTGTGATCTTCCTTCAAGATCCTTTGGGCATCTTCAAGACTTTTTCATCATCTCTTCAAAGTGGATTTCAAACATACAATCATGGAAGTTTATGGCTTCTATTGAGTTCATGCTTTCATACTTACATTACTTGCATACATTTGAATTTCAATTACATATCTATTGAATATCATAGCTTCATTGTTAGATTCAATTCTACTACTTGTTAGCATTGTGTACTTTATTGATTTCAAGGTTAATTCCTAAATCAGGGTTTGACTAAGGCAAACCCCTCCCCCACAACAAACAATCTCCTTTTTCTTGTAGGCACAGGTACAGAACAGTGGATTTGAACCCAGATCTGGATACCCTTTTCGACTTTCTTTCAGACGGCGCGAACAAAGTCACTTTTGGATCTGTGTAGGTCAGGGTCGACATTATTGGGTTAGGGTTGACATTTGTGGGTCAAGGTCGACCTTTTTCATAAGATGACATCAGAATGGAAAATGATTTCTAGGTTTTGTTCGTCTCTACGTTTCAGTTCGGTATCAACTATCAGTTTTTCTAAAAATAGTCTACAGACCTCATAAAACAACATTCTTTGATCTGCAATATTTCAAGGTTAGTGCATTTCTCCTATCTTTTCAATTACAGCCATATATCATTTCTATACATACAATTAATAGAATTTAAGGTATCTCCTTTGTTATTCTCCTTTCCAAATAGTTGATTCATTTGTGCATTAACCCTTCTCTTGGGTTGATCAACTTGGATCTCCCATTTGTGCATTTGGGAATAAAAAAGGAACATCTTATCTTCTCCTTAATAACAATTGTAATACTCAATCAATGTAATTCAATTAAGGTTAAGGGATTCAATACAACTTAAGGGACACTTTACACATCTCTAATTCCATCCCCCTTTACATTTTTGTAAGATAGAATATTCAATCTCTTTACATTTTAACACTTAACATCCACCACTTAACCTAACCAACTTATCAATTATTTTATCTTACACTTTCATAGAAATTGTGTTGATGGTAGGAACTTTGAAGGAAGAAGCAATTCAACTTTACGAAGAGGTTTTCAAGAAGGATCTTTTGGCTAGGTTAGAAATTATAGTTCAAAATATAGATGGGAGTTTGATGATTCTCTATCTGGAGGATTACAAAGAGTTAAGAGATAATGATAGACAACAAAATCTTGATGAAGAGGTTATAAAATTTCCCCCTCATATCATAAAGGATACCAAAGGCTTTGAAGATAGGAAGCAAAGCATGATAAGGAATATACACTTTCTCCTTAAGTGGCTCCATCTCAAAGTTGTAGCTAGAAACACATGGTGGATAGAATACCTTAGGGATAAAGGTTTCAAATGTCCTTCAGACATGTTGGAAATTGAGGTGGATAAAATCCAGGTATTACCAGTGGTGATAATAAAGGCAAGCAGAAAGAAGGGCGGATTAAAGAAGGTGGACAAGCCAACTATAATGAAAGAAGATACCCCTATACCATCATCCCCAACCGCGGAAGGCCATCCTCCAATGGTAGATTAAGTATATATGGATCATAGCCTATTGGAGTAAGGGAGTATAGTGTAGTTTTATACTTAGTATCCCTTATAATAACTATTAGTAACTCTGGAAGATTTTGTGAATAATAAAACATAATGTAGATGGTTCTTTTTGGAAGGTCTTTACGATGATCTATGTTTTTATATTCCCAAAAATATATATATTATGGATAGCTTCAAAATCATTATAGTATATATAAATAAACAACAATCAAATACTATATATTGTTTACTATGGCATTATGTTATGCTTGAAATTGCATTGGGCTTAAATGTTTATTCCATTTTCCTTTGCATTAATAGGAAGAAAAATTTAGGAAAGTTCCTATAGATCACAATGCAATAGTGACAAATGTATATATTTTATGTATGATAAAAGGTATTTTATGTTAGCTCGACATGGTTAATCAGTGAACTGTATATGAGATGTGATGATGAATGAAAGATAAATCTCAACTAAGAACACAATCATCTATTATACCTTAACTATGAAGACTAAATGACTCTTCATAGCTATACATTTTACTTTTTTTATATCCCAATTTATGCTAATTGCTATAAACAAGCCTTATTTGGGGCCACAAGGGGAAAATATTGGTTAATTATATACTAAGAAGACAATATTCAGAGGCTTTGAAAGTAATAGTATATGTTAGATGCTAGATATTATAAATTAATGAAATGATGGAAAGATACAAGGTAGTAAAGCATTGGACTATGAAGGAAATAGAATGAAAATCTGAAATCTAGAATAGCTTCAAATATTTAAGCATAAAGTCATATGAAAGTTGTTTATAGCAAAAGACCAATCGAAGCCACCTTTAACATACAAGAGATGTTTAATCATTTTTTTTGTTAACGGTATGACATCTTGGTGCTCATGCTTGTCTAGAACTGAAATGGTAGTATGATAAATGAGTCTACCTTTTTGAGGCTAGTTATAAGAAATTTGGTTCTAAATATAAATGCAATAGAAGAAATCACTAACTTACAGACTGAGACTAAGGTGCGAGTCTTATTGAACTAGTATGTAATTATGAAATGATAGATGATGGCCAGTATAAAATCTTCTCTATAATGTGGTTATTAACTATGCAACTTCCTGTTAGAAAAGGAGAAATTCCAAATAGGTATCATGAAAGAAGGAACTAAAGTAGGAAGAAAGACATGAAACATGTATAATCTCTCTAAACTAAATTCTCTCATCGACTTAAGGCTCATTATCATATAAAAAAGAAACAACTCTGAAATAAATAAATTAATCTCTAACTAAATATAAATAGATATTTACATAAAATAAAATAAATAAATAAATAATATAAATTAATCTTTAACTAAATAAATAGATGCTACAACCGTCTTAACCGCCAGTGGCAACCTCCCACATTTTTCTATAATCTGACGAGCCAAGATCTCAAGTTTCTTAGGCCGCTTATTTCCCTCAAAATTGTTGAAGGAAAATGAGAAAAATATCTTCCAACTGTCCTCTTCGGGCGGGTGTTGCATCTCGTACACAAAGGCATTCATGAGTTCCGCAACATTTCTACTTCTGGTAGTAAAAACAGTTTTACACTGGCTATTACTTCAAGTGGGAAGACCAAGTCTTGATGTCAAGTTACCATCGACACTTGTCCTCCACACATCATCTAGAACAATTAAACATCTCTTTCCCTATAATTTCTCATGAATTAATTCAGCTGCTCTGAAATCACTTATCCTATCATTTAATTGTAGATCAATGTTGGAGGCCAAGTAAGATTGTAAAGTTCTAAGATAACTATTCTGAAAAACAGTAATCCAAGTAGAATGTTCATACATACCTTTAACTTTGTGGTAGACATTCTTCACAAGGAATGTTATACCCAAGCTGCCCATACCCACAATGGCAATAACACCATTTTTAGGCCGCTCTAACAACCTCTATATTTCCTCCACCTTCTCCTCCACACCTACTGCTCTTGAATCTTCCTACAACACATTCCATCCCGTCACCTCAGTTTCTCTTTCTCTTTCAGAAGTACTACTTGATGGCTGACTTGAATGCAATATCTGATTGACAAGATTGAGCTCATCCTATCTTTCAGATCTTTAATCCCCTTTCCCATCTTATAGTCAAAGACCAATTGACTGAAATGACATACACATGATTGAGTGGGCATTGCATATAGAGGCTCAACAATACAGTCATCAACAATATCTTCTGCATCAAAAGCAATAGTGCTCACCTTCGACAGCCAATGAGCAGAGATGAACGTACTCTGCTCATCTGCAACTTCTAGATAAGCTATTTTGGAGGGGATTTGATCTCTACAAACGGAAATGATTTGATGAAGGTGACACAATGGTATACATTCCCAGAGATAGCCAGATTCTTGCTATGCCTACAAGGGGGCATACATCCCTAGAAAGAGTCATTGTTGGGACTGTTGGCAAAATTTAGAGCCCCCTTTTCAATGTGAAAACCCTAAAATGGCCTCTTAAATTCCATGCTCAACATATGAATTGTCTTTGAAACCATGTTTTTCATCTACAAAGAAGTGTGTTCATCTATTTTCAGCCTCCCAGAACCTCACTTGGTACCTATGCCAAATAGCAAGTTTCTAAGGTGTGCATTGGTTTTGCAGTCTCTATTTTTCAATCTTTGCAACCAACCATTTTGGAGATTAAACATCTTGATGCCTTTGCTCATCCATTCAAATCCAATTATCTCATGAAATTTTATGCATCTCAATGTATCGCTATGCCAAACTTCAAAGCTCTATGAGTTTGTTTGATATTTTTGCCAAACTACAACCAAATACAATTTTTGCAGATTTGCCATATGCCCAATGTCGACATTAGTCAAGAACCCTCTTTGGAATTTAATATTACTTTGTGGAACAGATATCTCATCAAATGAATTTGTTTCTATAATTCCCTATATGGATATGAACTTGTGTTCCAGATTGCAGGTCTTCATCAGGTCATTTGATAAGTTTTTGAGCCTAAAAGAAAGTGTATTTTTCAACATGTTAATCAGTGAAATTTTTAGAAATGAAGAGCTACCATATTCGGCAATTAAAATCTTGGCACTCATGAAAGATCTTAAGAATCCGTTTAGTGAAATTTTTCTTGGTATATGGGACTATGTGCCTGTGCAATTCCATAGAATTGTGGTATATGTACAAAAGTATTAGGGTATGTTATATGCTTGATATTATAAATTGATGAAATGATGGAAAGATACAAGGTAGTAAAGCATTGGACTATGAAGGAAATAAAATGAAAATTTGAATTCTAGAATAGCTTCAGATATTTAAGCATAAAGTCATATGAAAGTTGTATATAAGGAAAGACCGATTGAAGCCACCTTTAACATATTTAATCATTTTGTTTTGTTAACGGTATCATGTCTTGGTTCTAATGCTTGTCTAGAACTGAAATGGTAGTATGATAAATGGATCTACCTTCTTGAGGTTAATTATGAGAAATTTGGTTCTGAATATAAATGCAACAAAAGAAATCACTAACTAACAGATTGAGTCTGAGGTACTCCAGGGTTTTATTGACCTAGTAGGTAATTCTGAAATGATAGTTGATGGCCAGTATAAAATTTTCTATATATATGTGATTAACTATGCATTTTCTTGTTAGAAAAGGAGAAATTCCAAATAAGTATCATGAAAGAAGTTACTAAAGCAAGAAATAGACGGTAAGGTTCTGCAAAAAGACAAGAACTAGGTATAATCTCTGTAAACCAAATTCTCTAACTGACTTAATAGTCATTGTCATAAAAAAAAGAAACAACTCTTAAGTAAGTAAGATTAAATAAAATAATCTTTAACTAAATATAAATAGATATTTACATAAAATAAATTATATAAATAAAATTTAATAAAATAATTTATAAATATTTTAAATAAATGAATAAATTTTAGCATTTTAAAATAAATGTATTTATAATATCTAATTTTTTAAATTACTTCAAATCTATTTATAATTTAATCAAAGTCAAAATTTTAATTTAAAAATTTATTAATTTTTTACAATCATGCACATCATACATAATAATAAATAATATATACAAAAGCATCCACGGGTTCTATTTAGTACAAACAAACACAAATAACAATAAAATAACTATTCACAATTTACAAACTAAAATCTCTGAATTAAAGATGATGTCAAATAGAATATATGAGCTGCGCTACTCGACAACAACTATCTCGATTTTGGAATTTTTAAGTTTGATTTTATTCCAATCTTCTCCGCCTTCCTTCAACCTCTTCTTTAACTCATTACTTGGCTGTCCAACCCATATCCTCTTTAGTCTCCTTAACCGCTCCAATCCCTCTGGGAGTTTCTTCACCCGCGGACAGTTCCCTATCCCTAGCAGTTCAAGACGTTGCATCGCTCCCTCCTCCAATACTGGCACCTTCTTCAAAAGAGGGAAGTGCTGAACAATCAGGCTAACCAGCTTAGGAAATCCCCCACTCTCTCCAAACTTCTCTGGCAATTCTCTACTCATCGAATCGTCAATCAACATTAACGATTCTAAGTTGGGCATGTTTTGGAGCGACGGATAGCCACTGCACTTACACAATCCAAGTTCTGTCAGATTTACCATACCACATATCCAACTTGGCACGGAGAAACGACCAATATAAAGTTGTCGAAGATCTGTCATAACACTCATTTTCTGAGGGAATGCTGGAAGATTGGATTCTTCTGTATCACCCTCCCTTGCACCAATCTCATTGGTTACCTTAAGAATTCTCATTTTCTCCATACGCTCAAGTGCACCATCTTCTACACTTCTCAACGCTCCTTCATCTTTTAAAATAAAACTTATTTCCTGCAGATTGACCAAATTGCCGACGTCTTGAACATTCAAGAGTTCAGTATCTTCACTGGAGAGTGGGAAGACTTCTGATCTCAGTGTCCTCAGACTTGAGAGCTTGGCCATTCCCTTGGGAATATGAGTGTGAAGTTCTTCTGAGCAACTACTTACGTCGAGATAGGAAAGGGATTGGAGGTCACCTATCCAGTCAGGTACACGTTGCAGGCTCGTGCATCGAGAAACATCAAGATACTCAAGACACTTGAGTCTTCTAACACAACCTGGCACTTCCGCAATCTTCGTTTCAGACAAATTCAAAAACTTAAGAAGCTTCAATTTCCCGACACATTTTGGCAGTGTAGGGATGGCAGTGCTGCTGAAGTCAAGTACGCGGAGCACTCTCAGACGTGCAAACTGGTCTTTTGGAATACTTGTAATATCTGGATTCTGAGAGAATGAGATAGTGCGGAGAAATCGTTGACAATGAAGAGAGCTTGTTGAAATTGCATGAGTACTTAAACCTTTTTTAGACAACAGTAACCTGCAGCAGCTTGTTTTATTCACTGGAAGAACGAATTCAGACTTATGCTCTTTACCTATTTCATTAACCAACTCAAGCAACAAGTCATGAATGCTGTAACAAGCTCTAATTCTATCTACTTCCAACAGACATAAATTTTGAAGTTGTTGCAAGTAACTCAACCCAATATCAAACTGTTCTCTGTCCTTTTCTTTTGGAATTAACCCTTCGGCTATCCACAAATATATCAAATATTCCTGGTGTATAGATTCGTCAACTTTGGCTGTAGAAAAGGATATATGTGTGTCCTCTGGGAAGAAAGAGAAATAAGCAAAACAAGCTTTAAGATAGGGAGGAAGAGAATCGTAGCTCAACTTGAGGATTTTCATTGTGGAGTCCTCTGCATCCATTAATTGCCTCAATTTTGACTCCCAGTCCCTTAAGTCCGAACAGCTGGCCATGGATGCTGCAACCGTCTTAACTGCCAGTGACAACCTCCCGCATTTTTCTACAATCTGACCAGCCAAGCTCTCCAACTGCTCAGGCGCCCTATTTCCCTCACAATGGGGGAAGGCGAACAGGCAAAACAACTTCCAGCTGTCCTCTTCGGACAGGTGTTGCATCTCATATACACAGGCATTCACGAGTGCCGCAACATCTCTACTTCTGGTGGTAACAACAATTTTACACCGGCTATTACTTCCACTGGGAAGACCAAGTCTTGATGTCAAGTTACCATCGACACTTGTCCTCCACACATCATCTAGAACAATTAAACATCTCTCTCCCTCTAATTTCTCATGAATTAATTCAGCTGCTCTGAAATCACTTATCCTATCATTTAATTGTAGACAAACGTTGGAGGCCAAGTCAGATTGTAATGTTCTAAGAGAACTATTCTGTGAAACAGTAATCCAGGCAGAATGCTCATACATACCTTTAACTTTGTGGTAGACTTTCTTTACAAGGAATGTTTTACCCAAGCCGCCCATACCCACGACGGCAACAACACCATTTTCAGGCCCCTCTAACAATCTCTCTATTTCTTCGACCTTCTCTTTCACTGCCACTGCTCGTGAATCCTCCTCCAACGCACTCCACCCTGTCATTCCTATTTCTATTCCAGAAGTAGTAGTTGAAGCCTGATTCGAATTTAACACCTGACGAACAAGATTGAGGTTCCCCGCCTTTTGAATGCTAGAGGTCATCCTCCCTTTTAGATCTTGAATCCTCTTTCCCATCTTACGGCGGAAGTTTGATTTAGTACAGCAGGAGAAACATGATTGAGTGGGCGTTGTATACACATGCTCAACAGCGCACTCATCAATTATATCTTCTGCATCAAGATATATATCGCTCACTTCCGACAGCCATTGTTTTGCAGAAGCATTAAGCGCACTTTGCTCGTCTGCCGCTAATAGATAACTGGAAATATTTGTAAACTGCGTCTGCAACCATTCAAACTCCTCTTGGAAGTTGAGAACCAGATTTGCTTCATTCACTATTATCTCGCCGAGCTTTCCAACCACGGCTTTGGCGATATCAATAACAATTCCTTCAGCCATCTTGGATTTGTTACTGAGATATTGGACTTAAAAGTCAAGAGAATTGAATAGCAATGCAATTCAAACTCTGTAGAATCTGAGTATAGACACTTACAACTCTCTAAATTTATAAGGAAAGGAGGGTTCTCGACCAATATAATGCTAAAGTCTTCTTAATATTTTAAATTGATTCGAAGGTGATGCCATGTTCTGTACATGGTTGTTTACAGCTGTACTGCGTACTTCATGCCATTAAATAAGCGCATGACAACTGTTTTTCCGAGGACGACTATTGATTTTTGTTTTTTAATTTAGAATATGCGAACGACTATTAAGGTACACTATTTTTTATTGTGCAAGTGGAGAAGTACAATTTTTTGTTAAAGACAATCACATGTAAATCCCGCTTCTCGTTTTGCATGTAAAACGTTGCAGGGCACGCAAGTCTAGTTAATTTTAAGAGTATACACAGAAGAATGTCATTGTAGTCCGCAAAGTAACAATAAAAACACAAGTTTTCGTTTGGGAGCAAATGAAGGTTATAAAGTAGTTCACGTTCGTTCCACGACTTTTAATATCTTATATATCTTATTCGTACTAAAAACAAAATAAAGCATCATTGCTGAATCGATAGCATCTTACATATCTAATTTGCATTAAGGACAAAATAAAGCATCATTGCTGAATTGAGGAAACGGCTATGCAGCAGATAAATTCAACCTACAATTTGATAGCATATATTAATTAAATTCAAATTCATGCAATAGTTGTTTTAAGTTTTTAATTTAATTAATATATGCTATCAAATTGTTAAATCAGGCTGAACTTGTTTGCTGCGTAGCTATCAGCATCTTTTGTTTATTAGTCAAGTGGATATGAATGATCACAGCAATGATGTGATCAAGGTCAATTTTTATTTTTATTGGCTACATGATTTTAGGATGCCTGTCCGGATGTGTTGGCAGTTGATGTAGAGATCAATGACGACTGAGATTTGACGTCCTTTCTTAAATATTTAGATAATTAACAATCGTACCTTGGTGTGTAATGTGTTACTCCAAAAAGTGTGGAAGGTCAAATAGGAAAATTTTAGTCTCTTTTTTGTATATATTTGTATACCCACTTATGTAGATCCAAACATGATTGAAACAAAATTTCTAAATGAGGGAATATAATAGGACTATATTACCAACATGTTCATTTTGTGTTTGCCATAGAGGGCAGGGTGGGACGGGGAGAGAGAGAGGAGTGATAGAGATAGAAAGACTAAAATGAAGTTACAAAGCATTCTGCACAAATCCAATGCGCCAAACAACAAAATTAAATTTACAAAACATATTTCCAAGACCGCATCAAAGAGTCAAACATCTCTCTCTCTCTCTCACAACGATTTACATATGAAAGCCTACACAACGATTTACATATGAAATTGAGCCAAAGAGTCAAACATCTCTCTCTCTCTCTCTCTCTCTCACACACACACACACATCAAGCTGATTTCTTATACTCTTCTTTATTTGATCCTCTAAAGCAACCTACAAGTTCTTTCTCCAACTTGCAAGTCAAAGAGTTTTCAAAATTTTATTATGGTAATGTTTAATCTCACTAAAATTGAAGTACATATTTTTAACATTGAAGAATATGATGCTTAAAAGGATTTCAAAATTAATTTATATATTTACTATAAAATTTTTAATTAATGAATATTTATTTTTAATAAAATCATACAATTTTGATAGCTAATTGTAAAACATGAGCTAAATTTATATGTACAAAAAATTGCATAATCATATCAAGAAACATAAATATAAAGACAATAAATAAAGTGTAATAACACAAATATGTTAACAAAAACTATTAAGATAAAAACATATATTTTTTAAAACTAAAATAATAACTTTTAATATTAAAAAATAGTAAAATTATATTTAAATTAATAAAATTAAATAAATTCATCTTTAAATAAAAATAAATAAATATATACATACAATAAATTACATAAATAAAGCTTACTAAATAATTTATAAATATTTTAAATAAAAATAATAATTCTTGAGATTCTAAAACAAATATATTTATAATATCTAATTTTTTAAACTACTTCAAATCTATTTATAATTTAATGAAATCAAAATTTTTATTAAATTTTTTTTTTCACTTATGTACATCATACATAATAAATAATACATAAACAAAAGCATCCAAAGTTTCTATTTAGTACAAATAAACATACATAACAATTATTGAAAAAGCCAAGAATATAATTATTGACAATTTACAAACTAAACTCCCTGAATTAATGATGATGTCAAATAGAATATATGAGCTGTGCTACTAGTTAAAAATATTTGATGTTGGAATTTTTTAGTGTGATTTCCAAATCTAGCCTCTGCTAAATATCAACATGCTTTCCTTTCAAGAATATTTCATTATGATTTCATAGCTAATTCCAAAATTGGCGTTTGACTTGGGTAATCCCCTTTCTACAACCCTTTTCCTAATTTTTTGCAGGAAATAGGTGGTGCACATGCATAAGGAGCTAGAAGAAGACCAGACTCGGAGCTATAGTTTACATGTCATTTCATCAAATAGTTTTGTGTCAAAGGAAAGTTGACTCTCCCCTAACCAATGAGTCACCCTTGACCCTCCAAGCCGCCCCAAACCTTCTAATTCTAAGAATTTGGTTTATAGGTTAGTTCCTATTTCAGCTTCCTAGATGTGATCCCAAAATTGGTTTCTCAGTCTATAGTTTATTTGTACATGTAGAAAACTCTTTCATTCTCTATGTAGACCTATATCTTATATTTTCCAAATTTTTGCATAGTCATCTTCCATAAAAGTGAAGGATCACTACATCTTCCAAGTCACCCCAAACCTTCTAATTCTAATAGAAATTTGGTTTATAGGTTAGTTCCTATTTCAGCTTCCTAGATGTGATCCCAAAATTGGTTTCTCATTCTATAGTCTATTTGTACATGTAGAAAACTCTTTCTCTCTCTCTATGTAGACCTATATCTTGTATATTCCAATTTTTTGCATAGTCATCTTCCATAAAAGTGGAGGATCACTACATCTACTCAACACTTGCGCCTCCTTGAGCCTAACAGATCATTTTCCATCCAATATATGAGAAGAGATAGGTTTGAGCTTTCTAGTTTGTCCATACATCCTAGTGAACACCACCTCATGCCTATTTCTTTCATTACATAAATATTGTAAATATTTTTTAAAATCGCATTACCCTTCTCTCAAGATTGATGTAGGAAGTTGTTTCTCTACTATAACTTCATAACAAATGGGATCCATAAAGTAGTCATATATAATAAATTTTCTTAAGAACATATGTTCTACTATAAATACCATTATAATTTTGAGAGTAAGGTTTTTCATTTGTAGTTATTGTTGTTCATTTATATTAAAAATATTCTTGTGCTCTCTTTTATTTTTGTGAAATTTTTTCTTATAAGGGAACTTCTAGATGTAAATACATGGTGTTATGATATACTTTTATAATTTGTTTATTTTATGTGCTTTTTATTTCTATCATCACATATGAATTCAAATCTTAATGCTCTCTCTCTCTCTCTCT
>MU224972.1:2970769-2990168 GCA_018584345.1 Thuja plicata | reverse complement strand
GTCTATAGTCTATTTGTACATGTAGAAAACTCTCTCTCTCTCTCTCTCTCTCTCTCTCTCTCTCTCTCTCTCTCTAGCTAGACCAATATCTTGTATTTTCCAAATTTTTGCATAGTCATCTTCCATAAAAGTGAAGGATCACTACATCTTCCAAGTCGCCCCAAACCTTCTAATTCTAATAGAAATTTGATTTATAGGTTAGTTCCTATTTCAGCTTCCTAGATGTGATCCCAAAATTGGTTTCTCAGTCTATAGTCTATTTGTACATGTAGAAAACTCTTTCTCTCTCTATGTAGACCTATATCTTGTATATTCCAATTTTTTGCATAGTCATCTTCCACAAAAGTGAAGGATCACTACATCTACTCAACACTTGAGCCTCCTTGAGCCTAACAGATCATTTTCCATCCAATGTATGAGAAGAGATATGTTTGAGCTTTCTAGTTTGTCCATACATCCTAGTGATCACCACCTCATGCCTATTTCTTTCATTACATAAATATTATAAATATTTTTTCAAATTACATTACCCTTCTCTTAAGATTGATGTAGGAAGTTGTTTCTCTACTATAACTTCATAACAAATGAGATCCATAAAGTAGTCATGTATAAGAAATTTTTGTAAGAACATATGTTCTACTATAAATACCATTATAATTTTGAGAGGAAGGTTTTTCATTTGTAGTTATTGTTGTTCAAATATTAAAAATATTCTTGTGCTCTCTTTTATTTTTGTGAAATTTTTTCTTATAAGGGAACTTCCAGATGTAAATACATGGTGTTATGCTATACTTTTATAATTTATTTATTTTGTGTGTTTTTTATTTCTATCATCACATATGACTTCAAATCTTAATGCTAAAATCTATATATATAAATTTTATGTCATTATTGCATTAGTTTACTCAATTTTCCAATAATGCAAATCCCTCAATTCTACTCTACATCAAGCCTATATCCATGTAGTATAAGAAATAAAATCAAAACTAATCAAACATGAGCTACTTAGTTTATCGTAAATTTATAAAAATATTCACAACTAAGAATTTAAGAAAGTAAAACAATACTTAAAGAAAATTATTTATATAAAATCCCTCGAACAAGAAAAATTCCTTAACCAATAGATAAGGTATCACTTTCTTCATCATGGATATTATTATCTTTCTTAGTGTATCCAATTATAAGATACTTAAAAAAGAGAATAGATGTACATCACACACATCGTTATAAAGTTCCAATTTACAAACATTTTAAAAAATAATCTAGCCTCCTTTTTTTTTGACTTAGCTATACAAGTACCATTTGAAGACTTCAATCAAAAAGAGAAAACCCAACTCAAAAAAATTAATAATTCTTTCCACGCCAATTAATATTACAACCAAATTAGAATATATATAAAGCAAACCCAAATGTGCATTTCCACAAGTTCAATGAAGCAATATATATTCTTGAAATTATTCAAAATTCAATAAAGAATGGATTCCTTTTAAACCCAACACAAATATGATGTAATGCTCATAAGAAGGAAAAAGAGAGAATAATTTTCTATAAAACTAATGATGCTCCTTCTTAAACTTCAAAATTAATTATCCATTCAACTCCTACAAAAAGGATTCTCTGCATAGATTCTAAGGAAAAAATATGCTATAAGAATTTTTCAAAATTTTTTTTTATATCAAATTATTCAACCTTTTTATACAACTAAAATTTTATTTCCATTTTAACAACAAAGGCATAAATTTTTCAACATTTAACTTAGAAGATAATTTTTTTGTGTTTTGTCAGGCAACTATGGCATTTCAGGTATGTAAGTGTGTTGATCCCGATGTGCAAATGCATTGAATTAAATAGTCAAGTGTGTTGTTTCCTCTGTAACTGTGTTGATTTAAGTAGGTAAGTGCGTCGAATAAAAATCTCCCACTTGCGTCAAAATGGAAAGAAAAAATAGAGTAATAATAGTAGTTTGGTCGTTAAAATCAGTAGATCCATGATAAATATCTGAATATAATAAATAGGGATTGCTATCAAATAATCAGAAATTGTTGAAGCAAAAATCCCAATGAATAAAAGACCAGTCAAAACAATGAAAATCAAAAAGTAATCGATCGGGGCAATAATTATCAGGCAAGTGCATTGCATTAGCCTTGCGAGTGTGTCACATGAACTGTGTAAGTGCGCCACTTTCATTGTGTATGTGCGTCAATCCAGAGACGCAAGTGTGTCAATTTACAGGTAAGTGCATCAATCTGGATAGGTAGTGCATAGATTCAAACAATGTCTATGTAAAATTAAATCTGAAACAGCACAAAAACAAAGAAAATCAGATTTTTTGAAGCTTTGTGCTTCACGTCAGGCTCACCAACTATAATCGAGGTAATAAGGATCTGTAGAAACCTACAATAACATCAAAATCTAAACCAAAAAGAGATCTGTTAGGAAGTTAGTATTCCCAATATCAGAAGAGGAAGCAAATAACAATAGGTATAATCATCAAACCATAATAAAATCAATTAAAACACATGAAAATTCAAACCAAAAGTCCTCCTTCATTTTTCTCCTTCTCTTTACAATGTGGGCTCTAAAAAATGAGTGCTTGATGTGATAGCATAAGAATTCAAAGCGATTATTGTTCTGTGGTTAACAAATTAAGAGAATTAGCTCTCTATTTATAAGATTTTCAAGGTTCCAATAGAGATTCCATGATTTTTGGGTTGATTGATTGTGATTAAAGAGTTAAACTCAGTATGAGTGGGAGTTGAACTCAACTGATTGCATGTTGATAGAATAGACGGATCTGTTAAGATGATAGATTGAAGAGTTGACTGATTTGATTGAAGACTTCAACTGATGAGGTGGAGTAGAAGACTAGATAGATTAAATAGATAACTAATTTGATTGATCAGTTAGGAGAGAGTTCTGGAGTTAACTGAAACTCATAATTGGAGGGATAAATATGATTATATAAATAAAAGAGTTTATGAGAGGGAAACTGACATAATTATTACATAAATGTAATAATAATAGGAAAGAGGGAATATTAATTAAATAATATATTTATTTAATTAACTTCAATAAGATAGGGAGTAATTAAATAACGATTAATTATTTAATTACTTTATAGGTGAATAATTGATAAAATAATTAGGTAATTAATTAAAATCACTTTATCATGAATTTATAGAGAAATGATGATTTTAAACTTAGATTATAACTTAGAATGAAACAAATTGATTAAATACTAAATATTATTTAATAATTTAAGGTGAATGTTAGTAAACTTATTGTATTAGAGCAATTGATCATTTTAAGTGTCTACACAAAGAAAACCCTACTCCAACCCAAAGCATATCTATGGAAACATACGACTTATGACACCATCCATATTGATTTGGGAAATTTGGAAGTAGAGGAAAATAAGAATTTTCAAACGGAAAAGGATGGCATGGAAAAACTTGACTAATAAAATAGAATAAAAAATAGTAGAAACCATGAATACAAAGTTCTCTATCTACCACCCAAAAAATAGTCTTCTTGATCTAGGATGAAAAGATTTAGTTGAAATAGAAAGGCTTTAAGATTCCTCTCTTCTTTGGTAAAGGTGGAGAAAGTAGCAAGAAATTAAGAGTTGAATGTAAATGGAACCAACCAGAATATGGTTGGTCTAATTTGAATTTTGATGGAGCGTCCATAGGTAATCTAGGGATATCAGGGTTAGGGTGTTCCATCCATCATTGGGATAATTTAGAGGTTACAAGTATGGCCAAACCTATAGGTACATATACCAACAATATGGAAGAGCTAAGGGCCCTAATTGAGGGGTTACATTTGTGTGAAGACCTAGAGATTGACAATGGTTAAATAGAAGGCTACTCAACTATAGTGGTGAATGTGATTAGAAAAGGTTCTTGTCCAAATTAGAAGATCAATTCACTACTACCATGAGAAATGGATCTACTTAAGTATTTCAAGAACTTAACTTTTTTAGCATATATACAAAGAGGGAAATTTGGTGGCTGACAAACTGGCTAACTCTAGTGCAGATGGGGAGTTCATAGAAAGTATTGGGACAATAGGTTACATATGGGATTAAATATTGCATGGGGAATATAAGAGGTTAAATGAGATGTTAGGATAACATTATTTTAGCCTAGATATAAGTTAAGAATATACTAGTTTGATAAGCCCATGTTGTCTTCTTAAACCTCTTCTATTACAAGTGTGGTTTCCGTTGCACTAAAAGATCGACCAGTTAATGCCTGCTACAACCATTAGACTTATAGAATTCACATGAGGTAGTTAATCTCTAGTCACAAATCCCAAGGGGAGCGCTAACCATTTTTCCAACAATCTCCCCCTTAACGTTATCTGAGGGGATTCAAACTGGCAACCAAGTTCTGATACCACTTGTTACAAGTGTGGTTACTATTGCACCAAAAGATTGACATGCCAATGCTCGATACAATTACTAAACTTATAAAATCCATAGGAGGTAGTAAGTCCCTTATCACAAATCCCGAGGGGAGCGCTGACCATTTTACAAATACCTTCACCCTTGATAGGGTGTAAAATCCCCATGATAGATAACCTCTCCACCCATGACTTTTACCAGACACCATGTTATCCATGTAATGTTGACATGGTAATCCATTTGAACATTATGGAAACCTCTCGAAACTACCAATAAATTGTAGATTTGTCTTTATAATGGGTAGTTATTATTGTTAGAGCTCAATATGATGAATCACTTAGAAATCCCCTAACAACATCCTCCAAGAAGATTTCATTCACACCACATCAAATAGTTATTAAGACATTCATAGGTTAGGGGTTTGCAATTGAATCCTCCCAAGCTTCTGAAACACAACTACTACAATGGAGACAACCCTGATCCTGATAGACAGAAGTGACGATAGAATAATGGATTATAAAGGAAAGGTTAAGGTGGAATAAGATTTTGAATGAGTTGGACGAATTAACCACTAGGGCGGTAATGATGATCATGGGTGAAGAATATGGCAACAATGAATTTAGGATGAGGTTAAACTATGATATCCCTTTAACTTTCATAGAAATTGTGTTGATGGTAGGAACTTTGAAGGAAGAAGCAATTCAACTTTATGGAGAGGTTTTCAAAAAGGATCTTTTGGCTAGGCTAGAAATTACAGTTCAAAATACATATGGGAGTTTGATGATTCTCTATTCGGAGGATTACAAAGAGTTAAGAGATAATGATAGACAACGAAAGCTTGATGAAGAGGTTATAAAATTTCCCCCTCATACCATTAAGGATACCAAAGGCTTTAGAGATAGGAAGCAAAGCATTATAAGGAATATACACTTTCTCCTTAAGTGGCTCCATCTCAAAGTTGTAGCTAGAAACACATGATGGATGGAATACCTTAGGGCTAAAGGTTTCAAATGTCCTTCGGACATGTTGGAAATTGAGGTGGATAAAATCCAGGTATTACCGGAGGTGATAATAAATTCAAGAAGAAAGAAGGGTGGATTAAAGAAGGTGGACAAGCCAACTATAATGGAAGAAGATACATCTAGACCATCATCCCCAACCAAAGAAGGCCCTCCTCCAATGGTAGATTAAGTCTATATGGATTGTAGCCTATTGGAGTAAGGGAGTATAATATAGGTTTATACTTAGTATCCCTTATAATAACTATTAGTAACTCTGGAAGATTTCGTGAATAATGGAACATAATGTAGATGGTTCTTTTTGGAAGGTCTTTACGATGATCTTTGTTTTTCTATTCCCAAAAATATATAATATTATGGATAGCTTCAAAATCATTATAGTATGTATAAATAAACAATAATCAAATACTATATAGTGTTTACTATGGCATTGTGTTATGCTTGAAATTGCATTGGGCTTACATGTTTATTCCATTTTCCTTTGCATTAATAGGAAGAAAAATTTAGGAGAAGGTCCTATAGATCACAATGCAACAGTGACAAATGTATATATTTTATGTATGATAAAAGGTATTTGTTGTGAATAATTTCTTAAACTTACTACTCTAAGATATGATGGTTTGTTTCAGTTAGCTCGACATGGTTAATCAGTGAACTGTATATGAGATGTGATGATGAATGAAAGATAAATCTCAACTAAGAACACAATCATCTATTATACCTTAACTATGAAGACTAAATGACTCTTCATAGCTATAGATTTAACTTTTTTTATATCCCAATTTATGCTAATTGTAATAAACAAACCTTATTTGGGGCCACAAGGGGAAAATATTGGTTAATTATATACTAAGAATACAATATTAAGAGGCTTTGAAAGTAATAGTATATGTTAGATGCTAGATATGATAAATTAATGAAATTATGGAAAGATACAAGGTAGTAAAGCATTGGACTATGAAGGAAATAGAATATAAATATGAATTCTAAAGTTATAGCTTCAAATATTTAAGCATAAAGTCATATGAAAGTTGTTTATAGCAAAATACTGATCGAAGCCACCTTTAACATACAACAGATATTTAATCATTTTGTTTTGTTAAAGGTATAACATCTTGGTGCTAATGCTTGTCTAGAACTGAAATGGTAGTATGATAAATGAGTCTACCTTTTTAAGGCTAGTTATAAGAAATTTGGTTCTGAATATAAATGTGGCAGAAGAAATCACTAACTTACAGATTGAGACTAAGGTACGGGTCTTATTGAACTAGTAGGTAATTATGAAATGATAGATAGTGGCCAGTATAAAATCTTCTCTATAAATGTGGTTATTAACTATGCAAATTCCTGTTAGAAAAGGAGAAATTCCAAATAAGTATCATGAAAGAAGGAACTAAAGCAGGAAACATGAGGTAAGGTTTTGCAGAAAGACATAAAACATGTATAATCTCTCTAAACTAAATTCTCTCATCGACTTAAAGCTCATTATCATATAAAAAAAGAAACAACTCTTAAATAAATTAATTAAATAAATTAATCTCTAACTAAATATAAATAGATATTTACATAAAATAAAATAAATAAATAATATAAATTAATATTTAACTCAATAAATAGAGGCTGCAACCGTCTTAACTACCAGTGGAAACTTCCCACATTTTTCAATAATTTGACGAGCCAAGCTCTCAAGTTGCTCATGCAGCTTATTTCCCTCAAAATTGTTGAAGGCAAACGGGAAAAATAGCTTCCATCTATCCTCTTTGAACAGGTGTTGCATCTTGTACACAAAGGCATTCATGAGTGCCGCAACATTTCTACTTTTGGTAGTAGCAACAATTTTACACTGGCTAATTACTTCCAGTGGGAAGACCAAGTCTTGATGTCAAGTTACCATCGACACTTGTCCTCCACACATCATCTAAAACAATTAAACATCTCTTTCCCTCTAATTTCTCATGAATTAAGTCAGCTGCTCTGAAATCACTTATCGTATCATTTAATTATAGATCAAAGTTGGAGGCCAAGTCAGATTGTAATATTCTAAGAGAACTATTCTGAAAAATAGTAATCCAAGAAGAATGCTCATACACACCTTTAACTTTGTGGTAGACATTCTTCACAAGGAATGTTTTACCCAAGCCGCCCATACCCACGATGGCAATAAAACCATTTTCAGACCGCTCTAACAACCTCTATATTTCCTCCACCTTCTCCTCCACACCTACTACTCTTGAATCTTTCTGCAATGCATTCCATACCATCACCTCGGTTGCTCTTTCTCTTTCAGAAGTACTGCTTGATGGATGACTTGAATGCAATATCTGATTGACAAGATTGAGCTCATCCTATCTTTCAGATCTTTAATCCTCTTTCGCATCTTATAGTGAAAGACCAATTGAATGAAACGGCATACACATGATTGAGTGGGCGTTGCATACAGAGGCTCAACAATGCAGTCATCAACAATTTCTTCTGCATCAAAAGCAATATCGCTCACCCCCGACAGCCAATGAGCAGAGATGAGTGCACGTTTCTCATCTGCAGCTTGTAGAGAAGCTATTTTTGAGGGGATTTTAAACTGTAAATTTTGGCAAAATTAAGAGCCCCCTTTTCAATGTGAAAACCCTAAAATGGCCTCTTAAATTCCATGCTCAACATATGAATTGTCTTTGAAACCATATTTGTCATCTATAAAGAAGTGTGTTCATCCATTTTCAGCCTCCTAGAACCTCACTTGGTACCTATGTCAAATAGCAAGTTTCTAAGGTGTGCATTGGTTTTGCAGTCTCTATTTTCAATCTTTGCAACCAACCATTTTGGAGATTAAACATCTTGATGCCTTTGCTCATCCATTCAAATCCAATTATCTCATGAAATTTTATGCATCTCAATGTATCACTATACCAGAATTTAAAGCTCTATGAGTTTGTATGATATTTTTGCCAAACCAAAACCAAATATAGTTTTTGCAGATTTGCCATATGCACAATGTCGACATTAGTGAAGAACCCTCTTTGGAATTTAATACTTCTTGGTGGAACATATTTCTCATCAAATAATTTTTTTTCTATAATTTCCTATATGGATATGAACTTGTGATCCAAATTGCAAGTCTTCATTAGGTCATTTGACAGGTTTTTGAGCCTAAAAGAAAGTGCAGTTTTCAATATGTTAATCAATGAAATTTTCAGAAATGAAGAGCTGCCATCTTCGGTAATTAAAATCTTGGCGCTCATGAATGATCTTAAGAATCCGTTTAGTGAAATTTTTCTTGGTATATGGGACTATGTGTCTGTACAATTCCATAGAATTGTGGTATATGTACAAAAGTATTAGGGTATGTTATATGCTAGATATTATAAACTGATGAAATGATCGAAAGATACTTGAGGTAGTAAAGCATTGGACTACATGAAGGAAATAAAATGAAAATTTGAATTCTAGAATAGCTTCAGATATTTAAGCATAAAGTCATATGAAAGTTGTTTATAGCGAAAGACCGATCAAAGCCACATTTAACATACAAGAGATGTTTAATCATTATGTTTTGTTAATGGTATCATGTCTTGGTTCTAATGCTTGTCTAGAATTGAAATGGTAGTATGATAAATGAATCTACCTTCCTAAGGTTAATTATGAGAAATTTGGTTCTGGATATAAATGCAGCAAAAGAAATCACTAACTAACAGGTTGAGTTTGAGGTACTTCAGGGTCTTATTGACCTAGTAGGTAATTATGAAATGATAGTTGATGGCCAGTATAAATTTTTCTCTATAAATGTGATTAACTATGCAATTTCTTGTTAGAAAAGGAGAAATTCCAAATAAGTATCATGAAAGAAGGAACTAAAGCAATAAATAGGCGGTAAGGTTCTACAGAGAGACATGAAATAGATATAATCTCTGTAAACTAAATTCTCTTACCAACTTAGCTATTATCATAAAAAAAAAGAAACAACTGTTAAGTAAATACGATTAAATAAAGTAATCTTTAACTAAATATAAAGAAATATTTACATAAATAAAACTTAATAAAATAATTTATAAATATTATAAATAAATGAATAATTTTTAACATTTTAAAATAAATATATTTATAATATCTAAAATTTTAAACTGCTTCGAATCCATTTATAATTTAATCGAAATCAAAATTTTAATATAAAAATTTATTAATTTTTTACAATCATGTACATCATACATAATAAATAATATATACAAAAGCATCCACGGGTTCTATTTAGTACAAACAAACACAGATAACAATTATTGAAAAAGACAATAAAATAATTATTAACAATTTACAAACTAAAATCTGTGAATTAAAGATGATGTCAAATAAAATATCTGAGGTGCGCTACTCGTCAACATCTATCTGGATGTTGGAATTGTGAAGTTTGATTTTATTCCAATCTTCTCCACCTTCCTTCAACCTCTCCTTTAACTCATTACTTGGCTGTCGAACCACTATCTTCTTTAGTCTCCTTAACCGCTCCAATCCCTCTGGAATTTTCTTCACCCGCGGACAGTCTATTAGCCCTAGTACTTCAAGACGTTGCATCGCTCCCTCCTCCAATACTGGCACCTCCTCCAAAAGAGGGAAGTTGTGGACAACCAGCCTAACCAGCTTAGGAAATCCCCCACTCTCTCCAAACTTCTCTGGCAACTCTCTACTCCTCTTTTCGTCAGTCAACACTAACGATTCTAAGTTGGGCATGTTTTGGAGCGACGGATAGCCACTGCATCCAATCAATACAAGTTGTGTCAGATTAACCATACCACATATCCAACTTGGCACGGAGAAACGAACTATATAAAGTTGTCGAAGATCTGTCATAACATTCATTTTCTGAGGCAATGCTGGAAGATTGGATTCTTCTGTATCACCCTCCCTTGCAGGAATCTCATTGTTTACCACAAGAATTCTCATTTTCACCATACGCTCAAGGGCACCATCTTCTACACTTCTCAACGCTCCTTCATCTTTTAAACTAATCCTTATTTCCTGGAGATTGACCAAACTGCCGACGTCTTGAACATTCAAGACTTCATTTTTTTCACTGGAGAGTGGGAAGGCTTGTGATCTCAGTGTCCTCAGACTTGAGAGCTTGGCCATTCCCTTGGGCATATGACTGTGAAGTTCTTCTGAGCACATACTTACGTCGAGATAGGAAAGACATTTGAGGTCACCTATCTAGTCAGGTACACGTTGCAGGCTCGTGCATCCAGAAACATCAAGATACTCAAGACACTTGAGTGTTCTAACACAACCTGGCACTTCCGCAATCTTCGTTTCAGACAAATTCAAAAACTTAAGAAGCTTCAACTTCCCCACACATTTTGGCAGTGTACGGATGGCAGTGCCGCTGAAGTCAAGTACGCGGAGCACTCTCAGACGTGCAAACAAGTGTTTTGGAATACTTGTAATTTCTGGATTCTGAGAGAATGAGATTGTGCGGAGAAATTGTTGACAATGAAGAGAGCTTGTTGAAATTGCATGAGTACTTATACCTTTTTTAGACAATAGTAACCTGCGGCAGCTTGATTTCTTCACTGGAAGAACGAATTCAGAGTTATGTTCTTTACTTATATCATTAACCAGCTCAAGCAACAAGTCATGAATGGTGTAACAAGCTCTCATTCTATCTACTTCCAACAGACACAGATTTTGAAGTTGTTGAAAGTAACTCAACCCAATATCAAACTGTTCTCTGTCATTTTCTTTTGGAATCAACCCTTCGGCTATCCACAAATATATCAAATATTCCTGGTGTATAGATCTAGCAACATTGCCTACAGAAAAAGATATATGTGTGTCCTCAGGGAAGAAAGAAAAATAAGCAAAACAAGCTTTAAGATATGAAGGAAGAGAATCGTAGCTCAACTTGAGGATTTTCATTGTGGAGTCCTCTGCATCCATTAAATGCCTCAGTTTTGACTCCCAGTCCCCTAAGTCCGAACGGCTGGCCATGGATGCTGCAACCGTCTTAACTGCCAGTGGCAACCTCCCGCATTTTTCTACAATCTGACGAGCCAAGCTCTCCAACTGCTCAGGCGGCCTATTTCCCTCATAATTGGGGAAGGCAAACAGGCAAAACAGCTTCCAACTTTCCTCTTCGGACAGCTGTTGCATCTCGTACACAAAGGCATTCATGAGTGCCGCAACATTTTTACTTCTGGTGGTAACAACAGTTTTACACCGGCTATTACTCCCAGTGGGAAGCCCAAGTCTTGATGTCAAATTGCCATCAACACTTGTCCTCCACACATCATCTAGAACAATTAAACATCTCTTTCCCTCTAATTTCTCATGAATTAATTGAGCAGCTCTGAAATCACTTATCCTATCATTTAATTGTAGATCAATGTTGAAGGCCAAGTCAGATTGTAATGTTGTAAGAGAACTATACTGAGAAACAGTAATCCAGGCAGAATGGTCATACATACCTTCAACTTTGTGGTAGACATTCTTGAGAAGGAATGTTTTACCCAAGCCGCCCATACCCACGACGGCAACAACACCATTTTCAGGCCCCTCTAACAATCTCTCTATTTCCTCCACCTTCTCCTCCACTCCCACTGCTCTTGAATCTTCCTCCAACGCATTCCATCCCGTCACCTCGGTTCCTCTTTCTCTTTCAGAAGTACGGCTTGATGGCTGACTTGAATGCAATATCTGATTGACAAGATTGAGCTCTTGTGCCTTTTGAATATTAGACCTCATCCTATCTTTCAGATCTTTAATCCTCTTTCCCATCTTATACCGAAAGACCAATTTACTGAAACGGCATACACAGGATAGAGTGGGCGTTGCATACAGAGGCTCAACAGCGCACTCATCAACAATATCTTCTGCATCAAAAGCAATATCGGTCACCTCCGACAGCCATTGTTTGGTGGAAGCATTGAGCGCACTCAGCTCATCAGCAGCATGTAGATAGCCAGAAATATAAGTGAGCTCCCTCTTTAACCATTCAAAGTCTTCTCTGAAGTTGAGCAGCAGCGATGCCTCATTTATTACTCGCTGCGCCGCAATCTCGCCAAGCTTTCCAACCACGCCATTAGCATGAACTGCAATAGCAAGCCCTGCAGCCATCTTTGATTTCTTACATATTCTCAGACTTAAGAAAAGAAAATAACTGAATAGCAATGCAATTCAAACTTGGTTGACTGTGAATATAAACCATTACATCTCTAAACTTATAAGAAAAGAGGCTTCTTGTCCAATATAATGGTAAAGTTTATTCCTACTGCTTTAACGGGGAATAAAGTGCGCATTAATTATTCGATGGGTCTATAGCTGTTTTTACAGCTGTATTCTGTCACTTTATTTTTGCAAAGCTTAATCCAATATAAAAAACAGATAATGCGAGAATCACTTTTCCAAAAGATCAGTTTCCTTCAGCCTTGGATTTAAAAGATGCGCCCTCCTGAGTGAAGAGAGAGCAAACGCGCGCGGTAACCAAAGCTAGCCCTACATCAAACTTTTTTTTGGTGAGTATTTGAATTTACCATATTCCAAGGTTATCAAATAAAGATTATTTCTCACATGGGAGACACTCTATTCGCTTCAACTTTTTATTTTCCTTGAGATTTCTTAGATGCTCTCTACTCATTTCGCTTCACCTTTTTATTTCTCTCAGATTTACTAGATGTTATCTATCTTGTCAATTTTATTTTGCGTTAATTCGACACTTGGCATCGCTACGTTTCTTTTGAAAATACGTAATTGTTCATAAAAGTTTATTCTTTCATGTTTTAAATCCTGATCATCCACGTCCTCCTGCTCGTCTTATTTCCTCTTTCCCCTTCACATTCATTGCGATTCGCGTAACTCTGACTATTTTCAGACGTTGTTTTGATTTCATTTTTTCATTTTTACTCCTTTTTTCCCTACAAAATAAAAGACGAAAAAAATTGTGTTTATATGACGGTGTGCCCACGTCATGGCACATATCGAAGCATTAGTCTGACCTTTCCATTCAATGAGTTCGCACTTTTTTTTTCACGATTTGGTTAATATCCTAATTGTTTAAATATTTTTAAAAATAATTTCCCTTCAATTTCATTGATTTTGTTAAATGGTTGACAAGAGATTGATATTTAACTAAATATTCTTTCTTAGGAGTTTATGGTGAATATTTATTTCATTCTTAAGATATTATTTAATTTAAAATATAAGAATATCTATTATCTTTGTGGAAAAATGGGAATAAGCATGTTAACTTACTCTTTGTCCCACTTTTCACCCTTCTAAACTAAATAATAAACTTCTCCAATAAAAAAAAGTATGTAAAAATAAAAACTGTCAATAATGCAAATCAAATTTCACAAATGATTCATAAAGCTTAAAAAAACCTATTTTAGAAATTATAGAATATTTAATAATTGTAATAGCTAGAAGAGCCAACTCCCTTTTTCATTAATCATAGAGAAAATTTACATAGTAGTTGTGCCATATTATGTCACCATCCGAGACTGACTGAGACTACTTGGGACTACAAAAAAAAACCACCATTGACACAACCCTTACATCAAAATGGGCTTCTAGAGACATACAATTTTTTTTTTGAGGTCCTAGACTATACCAAGCCTCCATTTAAACAAACCATTATAACATCTATACCATACGATCTACTATCCTCTAGTAGTCAGACTGCACTAAAAGGAAACAAAATGACCAAAATGTTGAAGTTTGTCCAACGCTCCTCGACCTGCTAGTTGGGACGAGTGTGCATGTTTAAGGGAGACGATGACAACAAAAGTTGTACCATCAAGTTCACTTGTCCTACGGTGGTGTCATGTCCAGAAACCCATCTCTCATGTAAAGCAACTCCAATATTTGGTTGTATGTCAATTATCTATCCTACCATGACACTCCCTAATCACCACGCATGTCATAACCTTGGAAAGATCTTGTCTAGGTCTATTCATAATTCCAGGTACTTCTTAGGCGCGCCCTAAAGCCATCTCTTTCTCTTGGGCGAATATCATCAAAGACCCATCTACTCTAAGGAAGCCTGCTTATTCATTTGCACATCAAGGTATCTCTTGCTTGGAGGTTGTCTTGGCAATGCCATCTGCTATCTCATTCCTTTCCCGATATGTGTGGGTTATCCTAGACTCTCTAAATTTTTTAATGACTTCTTATATCAGCTACAACAACCACCACCTGAGTTTCCAATTCGGTGTATCATTTTGTCTTATGGCATTGATTAATTTTAGAAAGTCTCCTTCCAAATGAAGGTGCTCTATGCTTACCTCGATGCTGAACTGAATGCCTAATAATGCCACCCTAAACTCAACATAGTTGTTGGTGGCCTTCCCCAAGTATTATGCTTTCTCTGCCAAGATGGTGCCAACATGGTGCCGAGCAACACATCTTGCACCAGCGTGGCTTAGGTTATCCCTGGCCACCTCGTCAAAATTGACTTTGATCCACCCTTGAGCTGAGTAACCCGAGCCACCTCGTCAAAATTGACTTTGATCCACCTTTGAGCTGATTTCTGTCATATAATGTCCACACTTGGATTATGTAGGGGATCAACCATCCGAGAGCCATGAACAGGGGTAGGTAATTACCATTTTTTATTATGAATTAACTAGTATACTCATATTTTTACAAAAGTATGTAAAATATGCAAAGAGATATCTATTTTTAAAATATTAAATTACAATATTACTAATCAATAGTAGCAACGATCTAACATTATATTTCTTAAACCCTAAAATTATAAATCTTAAAATAATACTTTCTTTAGGGATCATTAAAAAAATAAGGATTTTAGAGGAAGAGTTCATGATTTGTGAGAAAAACAAGAATGGAAAATTTGGAATAAAAATATAAAGATAATATGTCTTAAAAACTATTGGATTCAATAAACAAAATACAAGTATAAGATTCCATTTTCTATAGTCAATATTTTTTATCAGAGAATTTCTCCATAACATTGCATTTCAAAATCTACTAAAAAGATATTGAAATTCAAAAAATAAATAACCTGACAAACTAACTTTTGACTCGTTAATTGCAAGTAAATGAAAAAGAAACAACATATTTCCATGTTCCCTAACCATTGACAATATCAAAGCCTCTACTATTACTACAAACCCAAAAAGAACCCATTGCAATGCCATCTATCTATAGATTTTTCCTAAACATGAAATCAATAGGGAATTCATTCAAGGTAATAAACAAGAATACAAAGGGAATGGGATTCTTTTATTCAATGTGGAAAAGTGATATTTTTTTTTAATATGGAGTATCAAAGATAATCAAAGTCATATTTATCATTTAATAGTCTAAGTATGCAGTGAACACAAAACATAGATAGATGTGTCGATAATTACAGTGGTCTATATGTTATGTGTTGGTGTGGACACCTTCCATTCCATCATTTTTTAGATTTGACCCATGATTAATATGGACTTCCTCCTCAATTCTCATTTAGCTGCAATTTGCAACTAAATTTTTTGGCCTTTGTAATGCTAATTGTCATATAAAAATTTTAAAGTTTGAATGGGATCCTTTTTAATCCAGTTTTCCATCTCCTTTTCAAAAATTTTAAGGCTACCAATCTCTATTCATTTTTAAAGCAAGGTAATAAAATTTCAACATAACAAAGAAATTGGTGGGTCAAATGATAAATCCCTCAATACTTTCACCTTACATACTAATATTAAACCTACACTGGATTTGCCAGCCAAAATTGAGCCTAAACTAGTTGTTGAAATTTCTCCTTGTTCAAGTTGAACTTTGGAATGAACAAGATATATCTATCATGGTTATCCTTTCCTGGCACTCCAAAAACCCTTGAAGACATTGACACCCTTAATAGAGGTAGAAAATAGGTCACCTAAAGATATTGGTGATAATGACCATCCTTCCATGGCCCTCTTGTGGTGTACAACCAAGCAGATAATGAAAATGAAAATCAAACTATGCATAAAAGGAAATTAAGAACCGTGGACTCTCCAGGACCTACCTCTAACTTATACACCATATCTAAGTATGAATCTAATTTCTTTAAAATGACAGTCTCATCCATTTGGATGTCTACTAGCATGGGATCCATGATTGTTAGGAATTCTACCTTCCATTTTGACTTAGGTCTCAAGACCTTGTTGTCAGCTCTATCACTCTTTCCTTTAACAAACATTAGAGGCATTTGATGACTAGTGAGGGCTTAAAAATATGACAATCCTATTTTGATGGCCTTTGTGTGTACACTTTATGAATTACAAATATTTAAATCAACACTTTCAACTTCCCACGTCTCATTAATCATATGATGCACAAACTCTAGAAGTGGCATCTCAAAATAAAATTCTAAGCCTCAAATCAATAATTGCAAAACTGAAATAGAACAGGCAAGATACCTTTTTCATCTCAAGTGGTTTTGTTGGAAATTAAAGAATTCCTTGTGCTCATCCCATGTAGTATCTGCATGTTCCACAATTGTATTTAATCTGGATTCTAAAGAAACTAAATAATCTCTATCATTTTCTTTACTTCTACTACTCTGATCTCCTTGTTTAGATGATTCACCTTTTCTTTGAACCTTGATATCTCAACATTAGCCATGGCAACATCATTTATAAGGCCTAAATTTTCTTTTGATAGTCCTCCATGAGGGGTTGGCAAGTGATATCCTCCCATAGCATTCAAATGTTATGTTAGCTCTCTATTACTTTCTATTAAAACTTTATTTTCGTCCACTACTCTCATGGATACCTTTTGGGCCATCTTACCTACATCAACTATGAAACCCGTAGCTTGAGTTGCAGATAAATCTAGAACTCTCTTGGTAATACATTATCCATTGAATTCATCTATTTGTCTCGCCATTGATGCCTTGTGAGTAGTAGTGTATAGAGACCAAATATCTAGGATGTCTATCTTATCATCAAATGTTGATCCAAAGTACAAACTGTGAGCCTACTGGGTAAGTACAAGAATTTGAGTCCACTTATGGTGGAACTTTCATACTTAGCCAAATTCGTGAAATCAAACTCAACAAAATGGGTTCCCTCTTAGAATGAATGGGGTCTCATTTAGCTTCGGGATCTCGAGCTTAAAATTTTAGAAACGGGGTCTCGTTTCAAAAAACAAAATGCTATCTTATTTTAAAATGAGGTCCCATTTTGAAAAATGAAATGGGACCACGTTTCAAAATGGGATCCCATTTTGAAAAAAAAATATTAATTTTTAAAGAAAACCTTCCATCGAGTCATTTATAAGTTATGATTTTAAAAAAAGGTAAACAGGGTCACGTTTATTAAACGAGATCTCATTTCTAATTTTTTTGAATTTTAAGCCCGCTTTTACCATTGGATTTTGGTTTGGAAAGAGGCTTGGGTAGCTGAACTATAGCCTTGGACCTGGTTTGGCCTACAACTTGAAGGCTTTTCTAGTGTCCATACAAATTAAGGACTTTAGACATATATCCGAAGATGTTTTCAGAAGAACATTTTGACAAAATAAAAACCCATTATAGATCAGACTGTGCAAATTCCAAATATATAATTTGTTTGTAAATTTTATTAATTTTTCTATTTTTCATTGAATTTCTACTAAAACAGGTCTACAAACTAAAGATAGCAAACTATTTTGTTATTTTAATAACTTTTTTATTTGAAAGTTTCTTGCAAAAAAAATATATATGACATCAAACTAGAGACAATTCTACACGGGTGATCCCACAATAGTGGGTTACACTTTTTTGGGGGAAGAAATTCCTCACGAATCTGCGAGGTGGGAGGATTTAGTCGGGTACTTTCGATAGAAAATACCTAATTTTTTCGATCGAAACATTCATAGTTTCGATTGAAACTACTTTTTTTGCTTAGTTTCGAATGAAACTAACCTAGTTTCGATCGAAACTAACCTAGTTTCGATCGAAACTAACCTAGTTTCGATCGAAACTAAGTTAGTTGTGATCGAAACTAAGCTAGTAAAGATTTTAGTAGGATTTTGACCCATATGCATGTTAAACTAAGAAATTACTTTTGATAGAAATTACTTTCGATCGAAACTAATTAGTTTCGATCGAAAGTACTTTCTATCGAAACCCCCAAAATTGAGGCTATCTACAAAGGCTAACAAAAATCTATAGTTTTCATGGCTTCGGGGCTCAAGCGCGGGGCTCAAATGGAAGAATAGGGACACCTCCTTTTGCATCACACAAGTACTCTGAACAAGATTTCTAACGAATATAGATTTGACAAATTTTGAATTAATTAGGTCTATATATTTTGACGTGCATCAGATGTAGGTTTTTTATCCAATATAAACTTCTAGGTTTGACGTTCAATGAAAAATAGTAGAAAAGAGAAAAAAAAAATTGAAAAATAACAATGCCCTTCGGCTCTGAGTCTTCTTTCTATCAAAAAAATTAAATTAAATTTTGATAAATACACAACAAGTTATCAGCTACGCAGTCAACGTATGTCACAATTACGGTTTACTCTACTTCAAACATTCATAAAATACACAATAATCATGATAATGTCATCAAACCAATTGCATGCCCTCTGTATGGATGTTGCAAAACCGAATTTGAAAGAAGCTCATTGATATCTATTTTAGAAATCAAGCTATGTTGTATGAATTCATTGTACCTTTTTGAAAATGACGTTTTCAGCAACATAGCAGTTTCAGTGGGAGGAAAAAAAAATATTAAAATCAATTAAAAAATATATATATATATTTTTAGAATCTAGACAGAAAATCCTAAAAGACTCTAGTTTACTTCATCTGCCGATTTCAAACAGTTTAACGATAATATGCATCCGAATGTGAGTTTTTCTCAAAATGTAGACTTCAATGTCCATTTAGGCAAAAAAGTGTAACCCACTATTGTGGTATCACCCACACACTTCAAAAAATAATTAAAAATTTATATGTTTTGTTCAAATTATGCTTGTCGTACACAAGATATTTTAAAAGAAACAATTATGCCTTATATATATAT
>MU224972.1:2920455-2932838 GCA_018584345.1 Thuja plicata | reverse complement strand
ATCTACCCCACTTTATACTTTGGTCCTAAGTGAATTATGCACAACCTTTGAATTTCATACCATTTTGTTTATATCAACTTGCAAACATTCAATCACATAAAAAAATTATTATTTATCAGAAGAACTATAATTTTAAATTGCACTAAAATTCTAAAATTAAGAGAGAAATATTACACATCTAATCATACTCATCCTAGTGCATGTGAATCTCCTAATAATCATCCTAAAATTCATGTGCATGTTTGGATTTTTGAGGTATTTTTAGATGCTATCTTAATAGAAAACCCCTAAGACATTGAAAATTGATATAATTATTCAGAAGTCCATTTATCTAAAAATCTACTATCATATCGAACTCTTGACTTTGCAGTCCAAATTGCGATACGTGTACAAGGTGTGGTAAAAAAACTCACAGATACTGTTCCTCAGCATTTGCAATGCAAAGTCGGCCAAGATTTTAGTTGAGAAATGTCATCATTCTAGGAACTCCTTTGCGTGTATATGGTTGGAAAAGGGTGGCTGAAACAAGGGAAGTTTATATTGCTGCTGCGTTCTGGTCTGCTACAACAGTCTGTGAAAATGAGTGCGGTTTGCCATGCTTTATGAGGTTTGAGGAATGCACAACAATAGCAGTGAAATTGATAGTTTTTCCTAAATCCAAATTGTGTTATTGCCATACCTGACGATGGGAAAAGTGGAACAGAAACCCCATTAAATGCATAAAGAGCCAGCACGAAACTTTCAAACGAAATAATTCATGGGGAAGCAAGGAAACATGGCGACTGTGGGAGGATTAAAAGGTCATTCTTCTAATTGTAATCTTCATTTACTAAAATGTAAAATTTAAATCAATCATTTTTACCATCTACCCCACTTTATACTTTGGTCCTAAATGAATTATGCACAACCTTTGAATTTCATACCATTTTGTTTATATCAACTTGCAAACATTCAATCACATAAAAAATTATTATTTTTCAGAAGAACTATAATTTTAAATTGCACTAAAATTCTAAAATTAAGAGAGAAATATTACACATCTAATCATACTCATCCTAGTGAACCTGAATCACCTAATAATCATCCTAAAATTCATGTGCATGTTTGGAGTTTTGAGGTATTTTTAGATGCTATCTTAGTAGAAAACCCCTAAGACTTTGAAAATTGATATAATTATTCAGAAGTCCATTTATCTAAAAATCTACTATCATATCAAACTCTTGACTTTGCAGTCCAAATTGCGATATGTGTACAAGGTGTGGTAAAAAACTCACAGATACCGTTCCTCGGCATTTGCAATGCAAAGTCGGCCAAGATTTTATTTGAGAAATGTCGTCATTCTGGGAATTCCTTTGCATGAATTCAACCACTATGGGAGAGACGTCCAGGCTGGAAATGTTGTTACCGCTGCGGATTACACCCCCACATTATTATGTCCCAGACACCTGCATAGTTCCTTAGCATTGATTTCCAATCAGACACCCCCACAAGCTAGCAATAGAAAAATATTTTTTTAAGTTTAAAGATGTATTTGGACTGTAAAAGATGATTATTTTTTTGTCTGCCTAAGAAACTTCAACAACTTCTATATCTCTTTGGCCTCCTTGGTACAACAACACCAATAACAAATAATAGGGGTAATGACTGCTTTGTTAATCTTCAACATGATGTTGTGGCTACGATACTTGCAAGCCATTCTGACATATCACAGTCCACATCAACATTAGCTAGTAGTATTTTAGAATATTTAAAAAATATCGTCATATTAAAAATTCCAGCCTTACCATTTGTACTTAAAATTGACAACACCCAAATCCTTCAATGTTTTATCTTTCCCCAACCTGGCCATAGTTTTGAAAGAATGAGGACTCATAATAAAATTAATTCGATCACCTTCTTGGTAACTCTGTTGGTTGCACAGAGGTACTTATTTTTGCATCTTCCCTATTCAACAAGCAAAATCATTCAGCAGTCTGGTTCGTCGTATTGTAGCACTATGGTGATTTCAAATAAAATAATTATAATGGGTTTTGACGAGTTTTAACAATTACCTGATAGCAGGCACCACAACCAGCCCCATTTCTATACAATGACCAACTGACGACAACAATATTTCCAGTCTGGGCAGATACAAAAGCACTCTCAAGCTTAATGTCCCTGATCATTTCTTACAATAATTTCTTACTTCTTCCATGATACTTTTATTCCTTTGATGTTGATTTAAGAGACTATTTTAATTTTTTAGAGTAACTTTTATCTATTTGTATGTCTTGTGGAACCACCCACACAAAAAAATGTTTACAGAGTAACATGCTTAAATTAGAGATATAGCGAATTCTTACTAGAGAATGGAACTCCTATTCTAAATTTTGGTCATAAATTCCCCCGTGCCAGTAAATTTGGACCAGGGAATGTGATATTAAAAACTTTCTCCAAACATTTGTATCTCATCACAATCTAACCTTGCCTCACATGCCAATGAACTGATGGCTACAAGCCTATAAGAATTCAAGAAAATAAACAATAGGTTAAACAATGCATATATGCATTACCTGAAGCCCTTTTCCTGTGCGATGGATGACTATGCTTCCAAACACAATTGCTTGAAGCACATAATTAAACAAGGATTGAGAGGTAGGCACTTTAATACCTGCAAAACATTTATGACAATGAAGTTAAAAATACATCAAATTTCAGAATAAAATGTTGAAAGCAGAATTTCTTCCCTTGCACATTGTAGGCAACATAGGCTTCTAACTTTTCGCTGCTTCCATCCATCTTTGCATAAAAACATATCCAGTTTTGTTGTGATAGGCGTAAACCCAAATTCGGCCTTGTCATTATTATACTGACTCCTAAATGACACATTAGGTGTCTATGTATAGTGGTGGAGAACTTGTACTCTTGAAAGGGAGGTCACAAGTTCAAATCCCACTAGGGGTTAGGGTATGTACGCCTCATTTGTAGCATAATGGATGCGTCCCGCAAGGAGTACGTGGTAGTCCCATATTGTTGTCACCATATGTAGACCCAAAAACATATGGTTGGTATAGTGGACTATAAAAGGACCTTTCCTTTCCTTTTTCCTTTAGTGTAGTAAACATAAATAGAGCACGTAACTGTCCTAGAACACTCCACATGCCCATCTACTGACTTCCCTAAAAAAGTCTTTGTTGATGTCCAAATCTTTATTTTTCTTAAATTTTCAAATGTGATAGTACAATATTGAATGCTATACATGAAACTTATATAGAGAGAATAGTAAATCCAAATGGCTTGGAAAAATCTACCAAATCTAGAGTGGATAAAAACTTGTACGTATATTAAGAAAACATATATTTGTTTAAGGAATTTTAAAAGTACACACACACACATACACACACACACACATATACAATTCTAAAAGCCCATGTTTCTAGATAATTTAGAGCCATATATCATTTGAATTGAAAAAGAAGTTTGTATTTAGGATCTGTTAAAAATATAAATGAACATTTTGAATTGTGGTGTGCCTCCTGGTTTGATAATGAGAAAATGATATTAAAATTTAACAAATATCAATATTTAATTTTTTAATTTTTTTAAAATATCAATTGTCTTCTTATTTTTCAAACAATAACAAGAGGAAGACAAAGTTGGAATGAGCTGTTGCAACATGGGAAAAAATAATTAAAACATATAAATATTAGAAAAAAACAAATTTTAGGAGAAATTGTGAACTTGCATGTTCAGCGAAAATGTTGTCTTATTTCCATCAGTTTACACAGTATTTCATTTAATTTGGTAATAATTAACTTCAGGAATGTCAAACCTTTTCCTTGTTTATAGCGTTAAAATTATATTCTTTTTAAAAAATAAAATAAAATGAAATATAGTTTGAAATAAGATAACAAAATTACATATTATTGTACTTTATACATTATAAATTATTAAATATAATTAAAAATATATGTATTTATATTTGTTTTTTCAGTTTTAACTATTTATAATATTATATTATAATTATACTTGTTTTATTTTATATATATATATATATATATATATATATATATATAAGTGTTGCTATTTTTTATTAATTTTAAAATTTAAATTTTGATTTATATTTAAAATTAATTTAATTATTTATATCTTTCTATCAAATTTAAATTTATTGAAATTTAAATTATTCTACCATAATTATATTTTTTATTTGTATTTTAATTTACATAATATTATTAATATTTTAATTTTAATCATTCTTAAAAAATACACTTTTAAATTTGATATGTTTATCAACTTCACATTTTTAAAAATTTTCTATTAGATATTTAAATAAATGTACTAATAATAAGCATCATATAATGCTTATGGTATACATAATGGTTAGTATCATGGTTAGAGTTAGGGTTTCAATTAAGGTTAAAGTTGAGACTTAAGTTTAGGATTAGAATTATAGTGGCGAATATGGTTAGGGCTCATTACTATTATCATTAGGGTTAGAATCAAGGTTTAGGATCATGATTATGGTTAGGTTTAAAATTTATATCATAGTTGTAATTATGGTCAGGGTTATGGTTTTGATTAGGTTAATATTTAGGTTAGGGTTAGGATAAAAGTTTAGATTTACACCATGATTAGGGCTATAATTGGGATTGGAGTTTGGGTTATGATCTTACTTAGGATTGAGATTTAATGTTTTGGTTAGGGATAGGGTTAGAATTAGGGTTGGGGTCAGAGTTGTGAATAGGTTTTAGGGTTACAATTATGGTTAGGGTAAGGGGTTACATCATGGTTAGGGTTACGATTTTGATTAAGGTTAGCATTAAGATTAGGATTGAGGTTATATTTAAGAATATAGTTAGTTTAATGGTTAAAGTTAAGGTTTTTATTAGGGTTAGGGTTACGATAATGGTTTAGGTTTATGTCATGATTATGGTTAGGGTTGTGTTTACAATTTGGGCTATGATCTTGTTTAGGATTAGAATTAGGATTAGGATTAGGATTTAAGGTTTGGGATAAGGTTAAGGTTTATGATAATGGAACATGATTAACTTGCTAATTAAGAGGTTTTTTAATTTAATTTTGTAGTTATCACTTCTCTATTCATACCTATCTTGCACAAACATCATTGACTAAATAATTTTCCAAATGACCATATTAGTTGCACAAATATATGCAAAAAAAAAAGACCAAACTTTCTCCCTACTCCACCTTCAATATCTCTTCGGCGCACCCATTGCACCCTAAGGTGCGATTGCTAGTTCTTAAACAATTATTAATATTATTGAAGTGTGATTTTTAGTTGAAGAGACAAAATATTTAAGTATCAATAATTAATTCTAACAATTATTTTGTATAAAGACATGTGGTTGTGAATAGATTTTAATTATGATATTAAAGAATTTTAATATAATACTTATAAATTATTGTATATAGAGTTGTAACTCAAATTTGACACATTCTTTTTTTTTCAAAACTTCTACAATACAGATTTAGTTTTGCTTACATATAGATATTATTACTATTACAAAATAAACTTTCCATAGCGTTGTTTTAGAATGTGTAAAATGTGGTATTTTGTCAATTTTGATAAATAGTTGTGTAACCTTTTTTGGTAGCTTTTATACATCAATGTTTCTCATCACACTCCATGACCCATCATCAAGATTCAAGGAGGAAAAAAATTTAAAAATATAAAAGATAATAATTTTTAAGAATATTTAAATTAAAATAACTTATTTACCTAAATACTAAAGCATTATGTAACCTCACATATCTCCTGTTAATTATAACATCTATGTAAAAATTAATAAATTAATAATCTTACATAAAAAACATAATAATAAAAATAATTGTTTAATTTTGCTAGTTGTAAAAAATAACTGTAGGGAAAAGTCCATTTGAGATAGTTTATGGCATGCATCCAAGAGGAATTTTTGAGCTCAGAGATCTGCAAGGTGCTGAAAAAAGGAGCGTACAAGGTAAAGACTTTGTCATAGCTATGAAGGAAATCCATGAATGGGTTAGAGAAACTCTCCAAAAGAACACAAAAATATAAGGAAAAAAAGGATGAAAAGAAGAGAGATGTGCAGTTCAAAGTAGGGGATCTAATGTTGGCCCATCTGAAAAAAGAGAGGTTACCAAAGGGTAAACATACCAAGTTAATGATGAAAAATATGGGGCCTTGTAGGATAGTGCACAAGTTTGGTTAGAATGCTTATGAAATTGAACTACCTCCTGGAGAAACAATACCACCTATCTTTAGTGTGTTTGATTTATTTCCATACAAGGGTTCTATGGTTGCAGGTTCTGAGTCAGGTATAGTAGCAAAGGAAGATGATGATTGGGTTAAAGAACTACCACCTAGCCAAGATTTGAGGCTTAAATACATTCTAGACACAAAGGAGGTATAGAAGACCGAGAAGAAGACATACAAAGAATACTTGTTCAAATGTCAGGACCTTCCTGAGGAAGATGACACATGGATGGACAAAAATGACATCAAGAAGCATGGTACCACTGTTCAAGACCTAATCTCAAGAGGGACTTGAGATTCATTCCTCCCTGAGATTATGGTGCAAGAGCACCCATGGTTGTTTTGTGTTGTTCTGATTGTAATAAGGTCCCATGGACCATTTAGGGATGTTTTGAAATTTTTTGAATCCTTTTGTAATGCATTTATGTCAAATTGCTCATATGTAATCATTCATGACCTACTTAGTCAAACTTCAGTCAAACCCTCCAAATGTGTGGGAATGGAGTAGAATTAACATTAGCCATGGCTATAAGCCATAATTGGCATATTAGCAGATTTATAGGGGCGTCAAAAGTCATTAGATAGTCAAATAGCAAAAGTTGCAAAAGTTGCTTGAGCAACTTTTGCAATTTTTCTTGCAAAACTAAACATTTTGTAATCCCAATGGTCTAATAATTTGAAACTCAATTGGAATGGTTTGGTAAGATTTAATTGGACTACTTATACCTCTTTGGGTCGAGGCATGGAAATTTTTCAAAGTTTTGAAGGAGATTAATAAAAATTTAATCTGAATTTTCTTGATATTCCATAATTTTCTCGCAAATTGTTGATTTGTATGACCTTGTACGGATTGGAAGGAGTCTGAAATATACATGGATGTCTAGATAATTGAATTATCTCTCTTTTGGTTTTGGTTTGATAGAGATCCATTTATTTTTTATAGGATTTATAAGCAGTTTTGTACAAACCAGTCTGAACTAGCTCATACATCTTCACCATGTAGATATCTCTATGTCAACTTTATGAACTATATGCTCCCTCTGTCATCTTGCTTATGACTGATCAACTTATTGTGCTTTAATTTTCATAGATTTAGGAAAATCCTAAAGTGTGACCACCTTTGCATCAATTTGTCAGATATTCTATGTAATACATTTGATGCAATCACTCCATGTGATCATAGTTAGCCTCGGCTAGGGGAATATCCCCTAATTTACCTCTCATATACTCATGATCATCCTTAGGTAATGCTTTAGTAAATATATCTTCTAATTATTCTTTTATATTCAAATATTCCAATCTCACTTCTTTGTCTTAAACTAGCTCTCTTAAGTAATGATACTTGATAGCAATATGCTTGGTCTTTGTGTGCATCACCGGTTTCTTTGATATATTGATAGCACTTGTGTTATCACAGAAAATAACAACTAGTTCAGTGATCTCTTCCTTCATTCCTTTCAATAATTTCTTGATCCACACTATGTTTGAACAATTAACTGTTGCTCCAACATATTCAGCTTCTGCTATAGATTGAGAAATACAGTTCTATTTCTAATTGTCCAAGAGACTAATCTCTTTCCTAGAAAGAATGCACCACCACTTGTACTATTTTTTTCATCAACATTTCCTTCCCAATCCACATCTATATAAACATTCAATTCAAACTTCTCATTCTTCTTATAATACAATCCATAGTCCTATGTTCCCTTCAGATATCTCAAAATACTTTTCACTACCATCATGTGACTATCTTTAAGATTTGCAACAATCCCAATTGCTAATGCAATATCTAGTCTAGAGTGAACAACATATTGTATCTTCCCAATCATTGACATGTACAAGGTGAAGGCATTATATTTTTCCATTAGTATATACAAGGGAAAACATGATCTACACCATCGGTTTACACTACACTGACAAACAGGGCACAACACTACTCGACGCCCAGGTTACCCAATATTGCCAAGTACAAAGCATCTCGACAAACACTATTCAGTGTTACCCGATGACAAAAAGGACAAAGGAACCCGACGAGTAACCAACAGTGAAACCCAAAGAAACAACAAAGAGAGGAACCCGACAGACTTTCAGTTCAACCCAACGATCAAGAACCGATAGTCAGTTACATCCTGCAAAAAGTGGATCTGACTTTCCACGTCAGATAAATCACTGAAGTTTTATATTTAGCTTCTTGACTTGTTTTAAATCTATTATGTGCGGAGGAAGCAATGGAATTATTGTTTTTTTAATCAGTTCAACTATTTTAAAATATGCAAGATAAAGGATCAAGGTCAAGTTGTATACCTTGGATCTAGAGTTAACATTGTAATGCGTGATTCTAGAATAGGTCAAATACTTGTATAAATAGATGCTCAATCTATTGTGAACATGTTGTTCGACGATGATTGTAGCCACTGAGAGCATCTAAGGATCATACAAGAGAATTCATGTAGAAGGACAGAAAAGGATCAATTCAGTTTCAAGAACAGAACACAGGCTACCGACGAGCACGAAAAGGTATTAATCAATCACTATAGGTGATATTCATATTATGAGAGCTTTAATAGATCTGTGATCAGCAATTATAGATTGCATACAGTTAGGTCAAATATATTGTACTCATTCTAACAAGTGTAGTACACTTAAGAAATCCTTTCGAGAAAGGTGGACTTAATAGTCCTATTGTAAATTTGCGTTTATTGCTTTCATTTTACTTTCTTCAGCTGTTTTATGTTTAACTTTTTCCTGATTTTGGTCATTTTGTCTCTTGGTAAGATCAAGGTGCAGGAAATTAGGGAACATTTTTCTTCTATCTAAAATTTTATTGTTCATTAAAATGTTTTTTATGTTGTTGTAGATTCATAAATATCAAAATCCATTTTTGAATATGCATTTGTTTTCTTAGAGGGCTATTGATTCAAGAGAAAATTGTAGGATTTAGGGTTTCCTTTTCCAACTTTTCATATGTTATTATGATTACCATTTTTTTAATGGTTTATGTTGACCATTTTGCTTACCATTATCTGTAACTGTGATATCCTTATGGAGGTAAATGTCATCTTCCATGGACTAGCTATGTTTCAAACTTAGGAATCCCCATTAGCATCATGCTTTATTTTATAATCTCGCACGTGAATTATTCTTCCAACGCTACAAAATACATATCACCCGTCATTTTGCTGATACCATAGACCAGGGGACTTGTATTTAGTTTTTTATTCATGTTTTTTGAAATCTAGCTAAAAATTTAAATGTTGTTTGTCATGAAGTGACAATGAGATGCGATTGTGGTATCAAAAGTGCATGTAAGGCATTGCAAACAGTAAGAAATATTTATGTAGATAATATTGAAACAAAAAAGGAGACAGAACTGGTAAGATGCAAATCAATATGGTGTTAGGTGTAATTTATCATCAAGTAGCAGATCAATATAGCCAATCTATTCAAGAAGGGAGTTGGCACCAAGTTCAACTGCATTGTTGTAATTGTAAGCCTAAATTGAACCTAACAGAAAGGGTAATTGCTATTATAAAAAGAGTACGACTGTGGACCAGATTCAACAAATCTAGAAGTTGCTACAAAACAATAAAAAAAGGTAGCAGTAGCTTCAAAAGGAAAATACCATGTGTACCAACAAATGATGATAGGATTTCTACATAGACTATGCTCTTGTCATTGGAGCATGATTTATTTCATTGACCAGAAAATATCAATTAACAATATCTTTTTCTTCCCTTGAAGAGGACCATAAAGTTGTCCTTTCAGCTTGTGAAATAGTTCAGTTAAGGGAATTTACTCATTAATTTGGAAGTTGGTCAAATGGAAGTAATAATGATTTATTATGACAATCAGAGCGTAATAAAGCTTATCAAAAATTCATAATTTTATGGACACAAGCATTTAAAGGTACATTTTGTAACTGACAACTTGTTGTCACTGGAGAGATATGTTTTACAACATGGTGTGAGCCAATTGTAGACTTGAAATCCTTCAAAAAATCACTTAGACCAGACAAAATTGTTAAGTTAAAGGTGAGATACATGTTCTACCATGCATGTGAACCTTGAGAGGGGGGGGGGGGTATTAGAGTGTATGTAATGGTCATAACAGTTTTGAATTACTTGGTAATTATGTGTTAGTTGTTGGCAACGAGATTGTTGACATTTAGGATGTAGCTGAGAGATCCTAATCAATTTATGAAGGATGTTTTTAATATAATGTAGAATTTTGCACACAATATTTCATTCTCTATTTTGTTGCATTTTGTTCTCTCTTCACCAGAATTCAAATCATGTCTATAACTTTTCCCTTTACAAGAATATGCTTGTTGTGACTGCCTGATTAAGTTGCTGACCTTGTTTCCCATTGTTTGTTTTGAAATATCCACTCATTCTTGAGAAATTATTTTCAACCAAAGGGAGAGACATGTATATTCATTTACACCAGCGATAGGAAAAGATTATTTGGCTCCTAGGAGACATCTGGTGTACAATATTCTAAATTGATCAAAGTTTGACATGTTTATATGAATCCAAATTATAAACAAGAAGCTTAAATGGGTCAGCTTAACTGGTAATATATTTTATTATTTGGGCTTTCAAATTGGAGCCCCTGTTAAATTACTATGAGATGTTGATAAACTATTGAAATGAGGTCAAATATAAAATCAAATTGGTTTGGTGTGGCATACTTTAATAGACGAGCCCAGTTGTGAGCTTGGGCATAACCTTTATTCAGGACATGTAAACAAAATCAATCCTTGCAAGGGAATTCACCAAATAAAACCAAAAGTTATAGACAAGAATAGATACATTTGTAACATTGTTTCATGGTATGAATAAAAATAGCATATAAAAGAAAGGCATTGTATGGAAGATAAAATGGTTGCTCTTCAAGATATGCTTCATTTTCTAGAATTATGACACAGAAGAACTAGCAACTGCACTATCATATTCCAATTGAATTGCTGGTGAAGTGATAGATACGGTACCAAATATTCCTAGATGGATGATTAGGAGGTTGATAGTTTATTAAGGCAACATGGAAATTGCATTCAAGCATTTTTATTTGCGGGTAAGTGCACAAAGATGGGGGACCAAAAAGGGGGTATAAGATGCCACTTTTTTTCTGAAATCAAAAAAATCTGAACTTCAATGAGAAATTGAGGATACTTACTCTCAAAATTTTAAAATATGACAAAAACAAGAGTTGTTCTACTCTGAACCTAGTTTCTGAACTACTATTTTTTTTTAGAAATGGTGGAGATTAAGGCCCTCAAAAAGGGGGAGCACAAAAAGTGGTCTTATTTTTTGTGAAAAAACATAACATAGCGTCTGGTGTGCTCCCCCTAAAATGTTAAATTTTTTTATAAAAAAATTTAATCGCTCCGGTGAGAAATTAGCTAACACCACCTAGTTTATCCCAGATTTTTCTGCTAATTTTTTTATGAAAGTGTGATTTTTTGCCATTTTCCAAAGTGGACACATCCTGAAAATGTGAAATTTTTGTGTGCCCCTCCTTGAAATCATTGAAAACTAATTGAAAATCAAAACTTCTTTTTTTTAAAGTGTGTAGAATGGAGTCTAGTTTCTAAAAATGTAATTTTTTTCAAAATTTGATGAACGAACCAAAATCTAAGCCCAAATGAATACACGTTGGTTTTTGACAAAAATCAGACATACTTGGAAAAGAAATTAGAGATGAAATGCTTAACATAATGAGAATTCAAAATAAATTACATTGTTAGATACCTATCAGAGAGATCTACAATATCATGTCATCTGATTTTATCATTATTGAACCACGTGCAAACCTGATGGGGAGCACACAAGAAAAAATGTTATTTTTTAGTAGGTTTACTGGAAAACACGTCTCAAGCCTGTTTGAATCCTCCAAGCCTTTGGGTTGGAACTCCAAGGAAGATCCAAGCCTTAGGCTTGGTAAACTTCAATGTCATTAAAAGGGTGCATGCCCTATACTCACTTTAGGTTGTGCGCCCTATAGGATGTACACTCTATATGACATTCACACTATAGGGCGTACGCCCTATTTTAGATACAAAATCACAAAAGGAGAGAGAGAGAGAGAGAGAGAGAGAGAGAGAGAGAGAGAGAGAGAGAGAGAGAGAGAGAGAGAGAGAGAGAGAGAT
>MU224972.1:2906440-2916618 GCA_018584345.1 Thuja plicata | reverse complement strand
TAAGTCATGTGAAGGAATAAATAAATTAAAAATTTATTTAAAGGGAATTAATGAGGGATAATGTATTAAATAAGATTCAATACATTAAAAGGGATAGTATTTAAATTAAATTTAAATACTAAGGGAGATGAATCATATTTAATTAAATANATTTAATTAAATAGATAGAAGAATATAACAAATATAATTAATTAAAATTAACTATAATGTTATGAGAATATTAATTAAATTAATATAAGGACGATTTTGGACGTCTACATTTTGCCCCTCTTTGATGCATTGTCGAAAGTGACATTGCGTCAAATAAAAGAAAATAAGATGCCCTAGAGGATTCAGAAAACCTACGGCAGCGAGAGCGGAGGAGTGTGCCCCCTCAAGAAAATAATAGGAAAAAATATAGTTTTTTAATAAAATTTTATTAAAAAGGCAAGAAAAAGGGGAAAGTAGGCCAATTGCATGATGTGTCCAAGAAAATTGGAGGGAAAACGGGGACCAGAATAGAAAAAGAGGAGACTAACAGAAGAAATGGGTCCCAAAGGGTTATAAATAGTCCACTAGGGCCCATGGACAAGTCACTTTCACCCTCAAAGAGAAAAAGAGAGAAGAAGAAGAGAGCCATGGAATCACAGTGAGAGCGAGCACAGCTTGGAGAGTGCATCTGGGTGTACCAGTGGTCGGCAGACGTAGGACCACCTGTGAGTATTCGAGCACCTACCTTTGCTTTAAGATTTTTAATATTTTTCAATGGTAGATAGGCGCAATAAATGTGGCTAAAAGAGCACACAGCGCAGACGACGATCGCCCATCTTCCGTCTACGCAGACAGCGATCGACAGACCACAGTCTACGCAAACGACCAACAGGCGATGGTCATCTACCCAGACAAATTTTCACCCAAACTCTGTCTGCGATGGCGGGGAGAGGAAAACGGCGCAGCAGAGACGGCGGTTTTCAACACCGCCGTCTGCGTGGCAAGAAAGGTGGCGGCCTAAACTGTCATCTCCGCAGATCAGCGTCTGCGAAGATCCACCGTCTACGAGGGTCAACCTCCATCTACGTAGATTGACCCAAAAATAGAAGAAAAGAGAGGGGGAAGAGGAAAGACAAGAGTCTGGGGGCATTTTTTGGTGCCCAAGACAGGCCTGGGACATGTTTCAATGCCCCAACAGGCTATCTGATTGCTGAGATGGGTTTGCTGACTGCAAGAGGAGACGATCACATTCCGGGCGAGGGAATGTTATCCGGTGATGATGGCGCTGGAGCAGCATCTGACATCGACTGAGTGGGGAGTGGTTATACTTTGTGGTCTGGAGCACATGCGGCATTGGCCGCATCTTTGAGCGAATAATACGCTCATGTCTACGCTAATAGAGAGGTGGCATAGCACCACCTCCAGCTTTGACTTCCCGACAGGGGAAGCGACGCTCACCCTCCATGATGTATGGAGGATCTACAGAGTTCCCATTTGGGGGGTCATACCCGAGTACTACGTGGAGGGGTCACAGCCATACATGGAGATGGCTATGAGGTGGAGATATGCTGATTTGTCGATTACACGGTAGTGGATGTCCTGGGCAGAGGTGATGGCTATGGAGCCATGGCCACGACGAATAGCTCTTTACCTAGCAGGGTTGATAGGGGGACGTCTCATGCCTCATCATGCAGGAAAGGGATTCCCGATTGGTTGGGCACAAGTATTGAGCAGCATGGTTGAGGACGGGGACAGTACTGCTGGGGATATGTCATCCTTGGGCAATTATATTATGATTTACACATGTGTGCTTACCGCAGAGGGAGAGCACTAGGGCCAGGATGTACATTGCTATTAGTATGGGCTTGGGAGCATATAGCGGTCACACGACCGATCTGACACCAGGAGACCCGGGTGACTTATGAGCCTTTTGTCTACCGGTACAGGCCACCTATCAGTTATGAGGCCACAGACTCAGTAGGATATTGGAGGCGACGGTTGGATGAGATGGGAGCGATCACATGGGATCCATATGCAGGATGTGAGGCTTGGGGCCATGAGGCCCCATAGCAGGGGGTATATGTAGAGGATGGGTTTTATGACTCGTACTACATGAGGTTTGTACAGACGGACTGCTGGCTGTTCAGGAGGACAGCCTATATGATTTCATGCTACATGCCCTCTAAGGTGCGAAGACAAATGGGACAGGTGCAGGAGGCGGTACCAGACGGGTTCCCACATCCATTGGTGACCCGCGAGGTGGGCAGTGTATGGAGGATGGGGGTAGATCCTTGGATAGCATGAGGATCTTTTATTGGCATGATTGAGGTGCCTTGGATAGGAGCACGAGATTTGTTGCTGGACGTAGGTGTAGTGTCAGCATATGCACAGTGGTAGGCAGCACATAGGCCGGTCAGATTGATAGTGCCAGGGGTCGTGTAGCCAAATGAGAAGCCAGGGCCTGGCGGGGATGGACAGGGACAGGGGCATGACAGAGGTGATGACAAGGGGGGAGATGGGGGAGATGGAGGGGCCAGGAGGAGAGTCCATCCCAGGGTGGCAGCACCATGGCGGAGGGGACAGGTGTAGATACCAGTAGGTGGACAGCCACCTATCATACCCAGTGCATAGGGATAGGACCTAGGACAGGGAGGACTAGCACAGGGGCCACCACAGGGACCACCACAGGGTCCACCACCGCAGGGTCCACCACCACAGGGACCGCTAGTAGGACAAGGACCACCAGCAGGCTTTGTAGCCCAAGAGACATATGATACTGTTGTAGCAGAGCGAGATAGCCTGCAGATAGAGCTGGGGAGGGTTCAGGGTTTGTTGGCTACAGCAAAGGCGACATCTAGCAGCCTACAGGTAGAGGTGACCCAGATTCAGGGAGAGCTAGTCTCAGAGACAGCTTGAGGGGATAGTGCACAACGGGCACTAGACATTTTACAGGTGCAAGTGGATAGTGGAGAGTTTTCCATCATCGAGGAGCATAGGGATTGGGAGGAGGAGCAGGCAGAGATGGCAGCGTAGATAGCAGCTCTGACAGCAGAGTGAGATGTAGCACGTAGACGTGCTAAGGACTACAGGGTGGACTGCGATATAGCGTGGCTAGCAGGGACAACGGCAGGGGTGGGGTAGATGATGGCTGATGCTATGGCCGCATAGAGAGAGGCAGGATGCAGGGGCCGAGAGGCCGGATATTACATGGGATTATATTATGGAGCGGTGCCAGAGGGGGCCCGGGCGCCGGTATACTCTAAGAGGTCACAGTCAGCCAGTACAGGGCGAGCATCTCAGGGATCAGTGGGGTTACCGCCATGTCCCAGCAGTGGAGCAGGACCATCACAGCCACCGCCATGATTCTGTTCAGATATTTTGGATACACATTTTTGACATTTTTGACACATGATGTACGATGACATTTTTGAGATATATACATGGACTTTATTTTGGACTATGGACTCTTATATGTATGCATCTTTGATGATTTTACATGCTTATGTATGGATGTACTGATGATGTTTACTTTTATCGTATATGATGTTTATGACTGACATGTAGGATGAGATGAACATATGTATGCATGATGAGACTGACAAATTTGTGATGCAGGGATGAGATGCAGATTTATTATGATATGTTAATGCTTATATGTTGACATGTATGGATGATGTTGTAAATGATGTTTGATGAATGCTAAAATGTTATAAATGTGATGGATGCAACTTAATGGAATGCAAATGCAAATGGTTTTTTAATGCTAATGAAAATGCAATGTAAATGATTTAATAAACACTACATGAATGAATAATGTAAGCTATAATGGTTGATGAATGATAATGTAATGTTGTAATGATTAATGATTAATGAATGTAATGGATGAAATGTGAGTCAAATGTATAATGATTAATGATTAATAACAAATGAATAATGCTATAAATAACGATTAATGGAACTAATGATTAATGGACTAATGGAATGAGCAATGCCAAAGATAATGCAAAATGTATAACAATGCAAATGATTACTGACTAATGATCAATGTGATGACTAATGAGACTAATGAATAATGATTAATGTTATAACAATGCAAATAATTAATGACTATTTACCAATGTGATGAATAATGACTAATGAAATAATCAATGCAAGAGATAATAACTTAATGACTAATGAATGCAATGGATGCAAGACGAATGAGGACACTATTGTTGTGTGTATCGCAATAAATCTGATAAAATCACTTAGATGATTGGACAGGGGAATAAATAGAAACCTTTGCCAAGAGCAAAACGATAATGCAATATGACCTAACTATTTATGCAAAGACTAACTATATGATAGTGGGATTAATATCGTGTTAATGTTGGAGAGCACACCCTAGTTTGATATTGCAAAAGGAGTTATGCACCATGTGCTAGAAAACACAAGTGACATGGTTCCTTTGCGTGAACTAGACTCTCAAACAAATAGATTGTTAGGAACAAGAATGTGAGATATCAAATATGAGGAGACCTATGAAATGTTACTCATGAGGAGACGCAGTACACCCAGATCTTTTAAGGGATTATGGGATGCATGAATCCTGCCCCCAGTGAGGCATACATAGTCATAACTGAATATCAAAACATAAATTCCCTAGCAAACTATGATAAGCAGATCATACCACAAAAGACACATATTTCACTAGATACTCACCATAACAAACCAAGATATAAGAGATCTAGGTTGTCATGATAAGGACATAGTAAAACACAAGATAAAATCAACAAAAAGGCATCCTGACCAAGTGGTCATTCAGTCCAAAAAAATTTGCCATGAATAATTTAATGGGATGATTGATAGAATAGCTGACACCGGAAGGATTCATCCTGATGGGCTAAAGATTTGATTGATAGAAAATGGAAATTTGTTGGCAATTGCTTGTGAATAGAATGATCAGTAGGAAAGTCAATCTGTCTACTGATTTGATGAAAAACATTTGCGATCGCTATGTCTAGAACAAAGCTTAGTTTTGCGATTTGGTAAGCTCAGTCATGCGGGAATCATTATTGCGGAAGCGAGAGAATGGTCAAAGGACTACCTACAAAAATATGGGTAGCGACACTTATTATGAAAAGGAAATGCAAGTGGTATAGACAAATCGCGGGAATTGATGGTGGATCTGACTATGCATGGCGCCTGAAATAGGTTTTCACCATGGTACTTATCCATTGCGCCACCGAAGTGGTTTTCACATATGGACAGATTTTTCTCTTTCTCTTTTTTGATTTTTTTGTGTTTTCTTTTCAAGCTTTTGTATTTTTTATGCTTTTTTGATATTTTCTATTTTTTTTCTTTTTGAATATTCTGAATGTTTTTGGAATTTTCTGCTTTTTTGAATTTTTTTGGATTTTCTGCTTTTCTGATTTTTTTTGGATTTTTTGAACAATTTCTGCTGTACAACGAACTACTGACTGATCAAGCATAGAAGTGCTTGAGATGTAAAATATTTACAGGATCAGGGAGTGGATCTCCCTCTGGAGATGCAATCTGATAGGTGTCGGAACCATACTTTGCTGTAACAATGAAGGGACCCAACCAATTAGGTTCAAACTTCCCTTTCTTTTCTCTGTTCTAGAGATTCTTCATGTTATGTTGCAGGACAAGATCACCAACCTCAAACTGACGAGGTTTGATCCTTTTATTGAACTGAAGGCGAAGGCAATTTTGATACACGCGGAGGTGGTCTAGGGCATTGAGGCGTCTCTCATCAAGGATTTCTAGCTCTTGTAAGCGGACAACTCTATATTCTTCTTCGGACAACAGATTCTTCAGAGAGATTCTGAGGGAAGGGAGCTCAATTTCAATGGGTAGAATAGCCTCAGTACCATAAACAAGGGAAAAGGGAGTGGCTCTTGTGGGGGTTCGAATGGAGGTGTGGTAAGCCCAAAGGGCGGGATTGAGGTGAAGGTGCCAATCACAGCCAGCTTCATCAACTATCTTTTTGAGGATTCTTAGAATGGTTTTATTTGTAGCCTCGGCTTGACAGTTGCTTTGTGGAAAGTACTTGGAAGAGGTATGGTGGGTAATGTTGAACTTCCTACAGAGCTCTGTGACATCCTTGTTCTTGAAAGGTCCTCCATTATCAGTAATAATGTCCTGAGGAATGCCATAGCGACAAATAAGATAGTTCAGGATAAACTTCAAAATCTATTTTCCAGTAGTGTAGGTGAGAGGAATAGCTTCAACCCACTTGGTAAAGTAATCTATAGCAGCCAGGATGTATTTATGGCCATTGGATGAATTAGGGAAAATTTGGCCAACAAGGTTGAGACCCCAACGTGAAAAGGGCCAAGGGGTGATGGTGGGTTGGAGTGCTTGGGAGGGAGCGTGTATCAAATCGCCATGCTGCTGACAAGGTGCACACTTCTTCACATAGTTGTAGGCATCTTGCTCCATAGTAGGCCAGTAATATCTAGTGTGTAATAACTTCTTGGCCAATGTAAGGCCACTAGAATGGGCCCCGCAGATTCCTTGATGTACCTCCTCTAGGGACGTTTGTGCTTCATCAGAATTTAGACACCTTAAAAGAGTTCCATCAAAATGCTTTTGGTAAAGAGTATCAGCGAGGATTGTGTATCAGGAAGTTCGGCGAATAAAGGTTTTACGTTGATTAGGAGTTAAAGTAAGTGGGGTACGTCCATCACACAAGTAGGAATATATCTCTTGGTACCACAGGGAATTGGGATCAGCAATTTCACACACCATTTTAGAATTCGGCGTGTCATAGGCAGGGACTATAAGATTCTCAACAAGAAACTCACACAGTGCGCTGTGTTTTGGCATAGTGATCAGAGACCCAATTGTTGCCATAGCATCCGCTGCTTTGTTATTGGTGTGAGGGATCTGTTGAAATGTTAGGTCAGTAAAATGTGTCTTGAGATCTTCAACTATACGACGCTAGGGAAGTATCTTGTCATCCTTTGTTTGATATTCATCCATAACTTGTTTGATAACCAATTGTGAATCACCAAGCACCAATAACGTGAGAATCTGCCATTGTATGGCCTGTCGAAGTCCAAGTACAAGGGCTTCATATTCTACAATATTATTGGTACAAGGAAATTGTAACTTGAAAGACTTAGGAATGAGATCCCCTTTTGGTGTAACAAACAAAATTCCTGCCCCTGATCCTTTCTGAGTGAATGATCCATCAAAATACAGCTTCCCTGGTGAACTTGGGGCAAGATTTAAGACTGATTCATCTGGAAAATCTATAATTAGAGGGTGTTTACCATCAATAGGTGCTTCAGCTAACTGATCTGCAATCACTTGTCCTTTGATGGCCTTTCGATCCACATAAACAATGTCAAACTCACTAAGAATCATAACCTATTTTGTTGTACGTCCAGTAAGAGAAGCACATGCCAAGAGATACTTGAGTGGATCAATTTTAGCAACAAGATGAATTTTATTATTAAGCATATAATGATGCAGCTTCTGTGTATAGAAAATAATGGCCAAACATGCTTTTTCAATTAGGGAATAATTCAACTCATAGCCAATAAGAGTTCTGCTGAGTTAGTAAATTGCTCGCTCTTTGCCGGTATCATCTAATTGTGCCAAGAGGCCTCCCAAAGTGACCTCTGTAGCAGATATGTACAAAATTAGAGGGTGACCAGCAACAGGTGGCACCAACACTGGTGGATTAGCTAAATAAGCTTTCAGTTTCTCAAATGCATTTTGACACAAACAATCCCATTGAAACTTGTCATTCTTGCGTAGAAGATGGGAGAACGGATGCACTTTGTCAGCCAGTTGTGACATGAAAGTTTTGATTGATTATAGTTTGCCTTGTAAACTTCGTAATTGCTTCAATGTTTTGGGTGGTGGCATTTCTAGGATTGCTTTCACTTTCTTTGGATCCACTTCTATTCTATGATGTGATACAATGTATCCCAACAGCTTACCAGATTGTACCCCGAAGACACACTTTTTTGGATTCAGCCTAAGCTTATATTTCTCTAGTCATTCAAAGATGGTGGTAAGAATAGGGATATGAGTTTCCCTTGTTTTGGATTTGCCTAAAAGATCATCCACATAATCTTCCATGATAACATGCAAAAGGTTATGAAAGATGGTAGTCATTTCTCGTTGATAAGTAGCTCCTACATTTTTAAGACCAAAAGGCATTATTGATAATAGAAAGTGCCCTAAGGTGTTGTGAATGTGGTCTTGTGCTGGTCTTCTGGTGCTATCTTGATTTGATTATAACTTGAGAATCCATCCATAAGTGATAACATTTCATGTCCTGCCGTCAAATCCACTATAATGTCAATATTAGGCAGTGGAAAATCATCCTTGGGACATGCAAGGTTGAGGTCTCTGAAATTAGTGCAGATACAAATGCCCCCAGTAGGATTACCTACTGGTACAATGTTAGAAACCCATTCAGGATAGTCAATTGGTCTGATTACTTCAGCATCCAGCATCTTCTAAAGTTCTACTTTGACTACTAATGCAACTTGAGGATGCATCTTGCGAAGCTTCTGTTTGACAGGTTTGGCATTTGTATTTACCGCAAGATGATGCATAATGAGATCTGTATCAATCCCAAGCATGTCTTTGTAAGTCCAGGCAAAGTTGATTTTGTGCTTATGTAAAAATGTTGTCATGTCTTTCTTTTCTTGATCACTGAGAGAAGCTGCAACGTAAGTGATATGTGGATTTTCTTCTGTGCCAAGGTTGATGGGAATGGTGTCTTCAATGATCATAGAGGACACTTCTATTTCTGATGATATAAACAGCAAGTCAATCTCTCCCTCCTCTAGCACCTCAGAAAGGTTTTCACTAGAGGAATCGTCCTTTATTTTGTCTTTTTCTTCATCCTTAGGTTCCTGCGAGAGGTTTTCACCAGAGGATGTATTTTCATTTTTTTTTTTTTTTTTTCTTTTCCATTTTTGTGACTGAGAGAGTTGACTTGGCTACCAAAGTAGGCTTGTTCATTGTAGTGTATATGATTTTCATGTTCTCGAAGATCTTTAAGTCCAAAGAGGGCTAAAACTGCCTCATCCGAATCACATATATCCAAAGCTGGTGGTGAGTCTTGCTGATCCCAGTCAATTAATTTAGGGTTAGTGAGGGGTAAACGAGGGGATGAAAGGCCAGCTTGGGTAATAGTGAGGACATGGTGATTATTAGTTAGGTCATCTTCAATGTATTGGAAAGGGATTTCGAAGAACTCTTCCTCAGTGTCTGATTCGAAGGTAGCTAGACAATAATCCTTAGCGAAGTTAGTCTTAGTTTCTACGGAACCCAATCCATGTCCTTTAGGATAAACATTAGCTGTTATGATTTTCTTCTTTCCTGTTTCATTAGCTCCAAGACCAGTGCCATGATATCCCATGTTTTCAACAATGGGAGTAACTTTAGGATACTTTCCTTTGGGGAAAGTTACAGGTTGTTCTTCTTCATCATTATAGAGCCAATCAAGGACACTATATTCCATGTGTTCATCTGATAAAGACCCCCAATGTTCAAAAATAGTTGACTTGCAGTGCATAAGTGCTTTATCCTTAGAAATGGGTAATGGTGATGGTCTCCCATAAGACTTTGGAGGCAAGGGGAGTTTCCCAACACATAAGGCACTTTTAAATTTATACTCTCCCATACCTCGGTCTGTGAATGTTGCTTTTGCTTCAGATGAGGAAGGTTTGTCTTTAGTAGCTTTGTCCTCAGTAACCTTTTCTTTTCCTTTGTGTTCCTCAGTTGATGTTTCTGATGTCTTTTCTGAATTAGGGGGTTCTTGATTGGAATGTCGGCCAAATTCATTCAATGGATAGTAATTAGCTTGTTTGCCTTCCAATATTTTGCAATATTGAAAGGGCTCAGGATCTCTAGGAATTGTGATTTCTCTACCATGATGTGGGAACTTCAGAAACTGATGATAGGTAGAGGGTACACCTTTGATAGCGTGTATCCATGGACATCTTAGCAAGATTTTATAAGGTAAATCAAGATCTAGTACATGGAAAATAGTTTCAATCAGGGTCAGGCCCACTTGTAAGGGCAATGTGATCATGCCCTTGCTTTCTCATTCTCTATCATCATAAGCTTTTATTGTAATTCTCTTGTCTTTATCAATGAGGTCCTCAGAAAGGCCAATGTTATGAATCATTTTCAATGTGCACAAATTTAGGCTAGATCCACCATCTATAAGGATT
>MU224972.1:2848469-2869616 GCA_018584345.1 Thuja plicata | reverse complement strand
GAAAGGAAATTAATCTAAATGATAACAATGCATGATTAATCTATGAAAGGAAATATGCAAGCTAATCTAATATGAATCTAATCTACATGAATAGCCATGGATGCAAGAAGAAGAAGACAAGAAGAGAAAAGTTGCAATATATAAGCTTGAGTGCTCAAATCCTCCTTCAAAATTGCTCTCCAAACCTGCAACATAACAATACTATGAAAAAGATGATATATGAATGAGAAGGAGAGGTCTCCTTTTAAAGGAAAGTGAATGGTTGAGATTAAGAGGTAGAAGTTAAAGGCTATGATTAAGAGGAAAAAATCCCACCACTTAGGAGGATGTGAAGAAAAAGGGATTTTTATTTTATTTTCATTTAATTTATTTCCTTTTTCATCAAATAAAGTGCTTTAAGTGGGGATTTTTATTTATTTAATTAAAAGAGGGGTTTTCTTTTAATCAAATAAATTAGAAGAATTTTATTTAATTAAATGAGAGAAATTTAATTTAATTAAATAAGATGAATTTTATTTAATTAAAAGGGAGATTAAATCTTTTAATTAAATAAAAATGATCAAACCTTAGGAAATATTGAAATAATTGAATTAATTACAATTTGATCAAGGAAATTGATTTGAATTGAAAATGTTCCAAAGCATTGATTCAGGACTTTGATAAATGATAAATGGGGCCTGTTATCTACCAAAATTGCACCCTGTTAAGTTTGCAGGAACTTAACCTTTTGGAGAAACATGGAAACATTTCAAGTTTGTGGGTAAACTATGGCTGGAATGAATCTTCGGGTCCTAGGCCGACTTTCTATCTGGTAAATCACTCTATACTACCTGAAACTGATTCCTTTATGATGGAGAAAAGAGATAGAAGGGGAACATAGAAAATGAAAGCTATATCCTAAATGGTGATGCACCAGAGATATTTGAGAAATGCACAAATAACTTGACACACAATGAAATAGTAACTTAAGCTTTCTTACACAACCCCCACTAAATCATAATATTTGCATAATCAATTTATAAGGAGGCCAATAATGACAATCCCTTTAAAGGAGAAAGATTTCTCACAATTTGGGAAAAAATCTAACTTGAGCACGACTTAAAACCTGCAAATAAGCATGAAATACAATAAGGGAAGGCATAAGCTATCTTTCACAGTCAAAGGTGTTACAAACTTGTATATTTCTCTGAAATGGGTTACAAAATCTCTTTGTTTCTGTCAAGAACTCAGAAAAAGTTACAAAAATAGCAAGCCAAAGGCAAGAAGAACTGGCGACAATGAGTCTTCAACTCATACTTATGCATTTTCAAAGCCAGCTGCATTCTGAAAGCAATAACTTCTAGATCAGATTTGGCCTGTCCAGCCACCTTTCATCTCTTCAAATATCAACATAAATGCTCCCTCACAGAAGCAGTCTTATCCCTCTAGAAGAGACAAAAGTCTCTGAATTGCAATAACTTTTCTGCAGCCCCAAAAATGCATCTTTTGACCTTCTCAAATTTGATCTTTCCATCTATAAAATATCTGAGCATCTGAGAAAAATCTGATATCTTTCTGCCTTTGAAAAATCCCCGGGAATAATCCCACGGATACACAATAAGATATATAAAATTCCTTTAGAAAACTATCTCTGTGCACGTTTCAAAACTCTGTGAAAATCCCAGACTCATGCATATTTTGCCCAGAAATCAGCAGAAGTCGGCCAAGTAGCCCCTTCTCATTCGCTGCGAAAATCAACTTTTCAACTCGACTGTCTTATTTTTTCTCTCTGCAAGTAGGTGATGCTTTCTGTTTAATCCTCCTTTCATGTCTGTCACATACTTGCAGTCCCTTCTGCCTTGCTCTTGTTCTCTGCGCGAGTGAGCGACGACATCCATTTTTTACTCGGTCGCAAACTCGCGAGCCTAAAAATTTTACCTTACCCTTGACTGCGAGCGTGCGACGATACCTCCTCTTTCTTCAGTCGCTCACTCGCGAGTTGTTTACCCTTTATCTTCATTGATCGGCGAGTGAGCGATGTCTTATGTTCCTTGCTAATCGCACACTCGCGGGCTCTTTTTCTTTCATCCGAGTTGATCGGCGACTGCGCGATGAGTCTATCTTTTAACTCGTCACCCACTCCCAAGCTCATCTCTGATCACCTGAAAACAGTAGCGATTGAGTGATGAGCTGAACGACTCCTTTGGTCGCTTGGTCGCAGACCTTCATTACCTTTGAAAAATGCCTGTGCGACTATGCGATGCATCCCTTTTCTAGCTCGTCGCATACTCGCGAGCTCCTTTGAATTTTGAGAAATACTTGTGCGACAGAGTGACGAGTCTCTTTCTTACCTCAGTCGCAGGCTCGCGAGCTATTTTCTGCTCCTACCTGAGTCTCGGCAACTGAGCGCCAATGCATTTTGCTCTTCAGCTATTCCTTTATCGCACAGTCACTGGCTATTTAAACTGACCTTTTTGATTTGGGCGACTGAGCGACATCCCTTTTCTTACTGCATATTCTGCTCAGTCACATACTCACTCAGCCTTTACTTCAGTTTCCATCTTGTGTGCGAGTGAGCGATGACATCCATTTTCTACTCGGTCGCCAACTCGCGGGCCTGAAAACCTTACTTCATTATTGACCGCGAGTGCGCAACAATACACCTTTTTCTTTCAGTCGCTCACTCGCGAGTTGTCTTCTCTTTATCTTCATTGTCTGGCGACTGTGCGATGACCCTCCTTTTTGCTTGTCGCACACTCGCGACCCCTCTTTCTTTCATCTGCATTGACTGGCGACTGCGCGACTAGTCCCTTTTTAGCTCATCGCCGACTCGCGAGCCCTTATGACTTTTGAGAAACATTTGTGTGACTGAGTGATGAGTCCCTTTTCTTACTCATCGCATACTCACGCTGCAAAGGACAAACGGGTTAAAACATAAGCGACTGGGCGACCGCTATGACTTGACCTTGTCACGCACTCGCGGGACTTAAAGCATTGACATAAAAAATTGAGCGGGTGCGCGACTGCTTGATTTTCTACATGACTCGCTCAGTCGCAAAGCAGGGTAAAAGCGGCATGACTTAACAGTGACTGAGCGACGCATCTAATTTTAACTGGTCGCTGACTCGCAGACCCTAAACCCAACTTTCCTAAGGCCTTGCGACTGCGCGATACATACTTTAAAGCGCTGAACCCGCTCAGTCGCGCAGTTTAAAAGACTTAACAAGGGTAGATCGCGACTATGCAATGACCATTCAAAATAGCTCGTCGCACACTCGTAGACAGATCAGGACTCCTCAAAAACAGATCGCGATTGTGCGATGACTTTCATTACGGCGGCTCGTCGCGCAGTCGCGCAACTTAAAGACTTGACATAAAAACTGACACGACAGAGCGATTAGACTAAGACAAAACTTCAAAAGGGATTTTGACCTTTTTCCGCGCAGCAAACACAGAATTTGAACGATAAAGCCCGGGAAAGAGTTGCCAAGACCTAGGGTTTTCAAGTTTTTTTTTGCAAATTTGGCTAAGTGTAGACTGGAAAACCTTGAAAACATGACAGTGGGTAGACATACTGAACAGAGGTCAATGAATTGGATACGCCAGAACTGAGAAATTACCTTAATCCATTCAAAACATAACAAATCCACCCGATTGATCTTGGTACCGAAAATCAGTAAACAGGGCCCACAGTCTAGGCGACCATTTTAGGGTGCATACATTTGCCCCTCTTTGACTAATGTGTGATCATTCTAGGAACACATGTAGTCAAAGAATACAGTTGAAGTGTGAGATTGATTTGGGGTCACAAAACAACACAGACATCAACACAGTTGTTTGTAAGTAATTAACGTCGGAACAAAAAATAAGCCGAACGGTCGAAAGAAAATATTGGGAACCTAATGACACCAGTACGTCTGTCGGTAGTTCAACACAACCTTTTTGTGTCACATAATCGACGAAAAAAGTTTGACGACAATAGTGGTCATTTGGTCAACCAACCTGCATCAAAAAATTGACTAACTCGCATCGAAAATTGGGCAAAAATTTACTAGTGTGGAGTTAATCTACTGAAGATTGAAGATCCATGCTGAGGAGTAATAAACAATATGTGAGGACAATATCTTCAGACAGACCTGGAGTCTACCAGCCAATGAAAGATACTGATTGTTTCATTTATTAAGCTTGGCTTTGATCTTATCTTTGATTCAGTCCCATATATTGTTGAGGTTCGGGTTGACAACAAACGGTATCCCCAAGTATCTGACAATGTGGTTTGGACCTCCCCAATTTATAGAATACTTGTTGCTCCAAGTAGGAGGGGTATCTTCCCACCCTAATAGGATTTATTTGGTGCGAGATATCTTGCTTCCTGAGGCTGTACATAATAGTTCTAGCTTCTTCATTAGGTTCCCAATATTTTCTTTCGTTACTTGAAATAAAATTGAAGTATCATCAGAAAACTATATATTATCTATCTCTTCTTTATTAGGGAGAATAATGCCACTAAATCTAGGAGAGGTGGAGTTGTCTCTTAAAAGGTAGTGCAGAGAGTCAACTGCAATGACAAAGAGAGCTGGGGCAAGATGACACCCTTTCCTAATAGATCTTGAGAGTTCAAACTGGTTTGATATAGATCCATTGACTTCCACACAAGCTTGAGCACCTCCTATTAGGGTGGAGTCCATAGCTTCCCAACATGTCACTAGATTTTCCAATATATATTTTCCTTTGACAAATCTTGTTTGTGTGTTATTAATCACTGAAGGTAGAATGTTTTCGAGCCTAAGAACAAGAATCTTAGCAAGAATTTTGTAGGATACATTGAGTAAGGTGATGGGTCTCCATTTTTTTACTAGTGTTATGTCTCCATCTTTGGGGATGAGTTTGATGAGTCCATCATTGATCTTAGGTCCCAAAGATCCTCTTGTAATAGTTTATTCATACATCTTCAATAGTTGTCTCCTTATCCATTCCTAATTTTTCTTGTAAAACTCAACAGGGATACCGTTAGGCCCTGGTGCTTTCTCATTGGCTAACTTGGATATAGCATAATTGATCTTTGTTAGTGAGATTCTTCTAAAGGTCTCTTTGGAACAATGTTCCTGACCATATCTTTTGCATCTTCCATACACCCACCATTGTCCTCTGTGGTAAACAAAGTCTTATAAAATGAGGCAAAAGCACTAAGAATGTCTTCTTTAGTATTGAGCAACACATCATTTTCCTTAATGCTATCAATTTTATCCCTCACTTGCTTTTTTAAAGAGCTTGATAGAAGAACTTTGTTCCTCTGTCTCCCAGGTTCAGCTAGTTAAGTCTAGATCTTACTCTAGCCCCTTGCACTTTTTTTATGTTGGAATTTTTTGAGCGTGTCCCTAGTGTGTACAAGGGTGTTAAGAGCTTCCATATTACTGGGAGAGTTCTGTAATGCTTTTTCTGCTATAGATATTTTTTAATGCAGATTAGTTTCCTCCTTTCTTGAATCTTTGGCTCTCTTCTTCCCCATAGTTTGGAATAGAGCTTTCCAGGATTTCACTTTCTGGTTCCATCTACTAGTCTCATCCCCGTGCCTGACAATTCTCTCATTGAACCAATTGATCACCTTTGTTGCTGCCAGGATGCATCATCTTTTAATAGATGGCAATTGAGAGAAAAACTATCCTTTTTGAAGTTATTGGGGGGGGGTTGGGAGTCATTAGTTGTGAAGCAAGCAACAATAGGGTGATGGTCTGACATGGAGTATGAAATGACTTTAACAGTTTCCCCATTGTTATCCCCAAGGCATCTTAGGTGGTCTTTATTGAAATAAAATCGGTCCAACCTTGAGTATATCCTCTTGTTCCCTTTCTGGAAGTTAGACCAAGAGAACCATATACCTTTTTCTCCAGATTTCTTATTGGCCAATGGGTCACATAGATTCAATTTACAAATCATTCTATTTCAGAAGAATCTTTCCTCACCTTTCCATTCAAACTTCAAACCTCCACATTTGTCTTGTGGTCTTTCCACCATGTTAAAATCTCCAGAAACTACCCAAGGGATATATTCTAGACCACACATTCATTCCCATAACTTAATCCTATCCAAGTGATCATTAGGGGCATACACTGAACAGAGTCTGATCTCCTTATCTTGTACACTGAATTTGATCAGAACCCCTCTGTTACAGGGAGATCTCCCCCAACACTTAATCATTTTCCTCCATTTTGGCCCACTAGAATGGAGGTCCCACCTTTGCCTCTAGTGTGGGATGAGGAAAAAGAGTCAGCATCTTTCCAAATACATTTGAGAGCTATGTCTAAACTGAATCCTACAACTTTGGTTTCTTGTAACAACATAATATCAATATCTTTCAACATCACAAGGAATCTCTTAATAATGTATTTCCTATCATGAGATTCAAGACCTCTCACATTCCAAGAAGCACATTTGAACATCATTGAGAACATCTAGATGCTAGTATCCATTAAAGACTGGAACCCCTTGAAGCAATTAGGGAGAGTACGTTTATGCAACTTAGATGGTTTGCAATTCCCACTAGTGAGAGGGGGTGTTCTCTTTTCTTCTTCTTTGGCCCCTCATTATCCTGCTTAGGTTCTTTAGCATCCATGTCACGTTTATTAACCATTTTCTTGGCTCTTTTCTTATAAACGACCTTAAAGATATACGGTGCATCATTTCCCCCATTTCCAGTTTGATCTATCCTTAACTCTGTCGTACTCTCTCCATATCGTTCTCCCATAGATGAGGACACCTATGTATCCCTCTTCTCCACAATCCTCTGGGGTCTAATGATAATAGATCTGAGGCTACTTCCTTTTCCAGATGATTTTGGCAACCATGAATTGAGGGTGGGGGGGGCAGAGGTGGAGGGGCAGGGATAATGGATAGGGAGTAATTATTCAGATTAATTTCTCTGGTACTCTGAGCAGCAGAGTCACTGTTCTTTTGCAAAGATGAATCATTCTTATCCTTATAGGAGTGAACCCCCCACCCACCCCTAGGACAAGGAGCAACCTCAGAGTGTGGGGCATCTTCAACAGTAGGCACAATAGGCACCAAAGGATGGTGGGGGACAGGGATACCTAGTACGCCCTCATCAATGGGGGAGGGACTAGGTATAGAAGCATTGCCATCTCTAGAAGCTTTATCTCTGGTTTTAAATTTATCAATTGCCAATTGTTGGGCATTCTTCATTCTATGTTTAGGTTTCGGGGTATTAAGACCAAGGGTCTAGGGTGTTAGCTTAAGGAGATTACCAAGGGTAGATAGGTCAAAATTAGAGCCAGGTGGCGTTTGCGTTGGGTGAAGTTAATCTTCAGGACATCAAGAGAGGCTTTAAGTTTCTCTGCATCCCTCAACTTAAGTGTTTGCTCTTTGCATCCATGGGAGTATGTATCAATTCTTTTAACTGTGTTTGGGGGTTCAATGGGGGTTCGAGCCTTGAGAGTTTGATTATTCAACAGGGTACAGTCTTTATGCTTGTGTCCTTTACAACATAGGTAACATGCATTGATGCCCCCCAGAAAGATGATAGGGCAAGAAATAGGATTGTCTTTGATATCAAAGAAAATGTTCTCTGGGAGATCAATAACCGGGTTTATGGAAATCATAACCCGAGCATCAGTGTTAGGGATGAGGGTATTCGATCTATCCATTTTAAGAACTTTCCCCACAGGTTCTAGGGCTTGAGGGATCAAATTCCAAAGAAAGGGCGGGAGGTTGTGAATTGTGAGCCATCTAGGGTTGGGCTGGGCAAGAACTTCATTATGCAGTGCTTCCATCGACCAAGGAATTGCCCTAAATTGTTTGTCTACCACTTTTTTTGTGCATTGGGGTTACAGAAGAAAACCAGGAAAAGACCTTTTTGAATCATACGAACGTAAAAAAAAATATAAACAGAGTTTGCTTTCCCAAACCTTATGGGTCCAATCATTAAGAAAATTTATCGAAGGAATACTGGAGATATCAAGAGCAGCAAAGAAAATAGCACTATTTCTAAGCCTACCAACTTCCTGCTCTATCGCAAGACACGACTATTGATTAGGGTGAATGACTAGGTTTGTGGTAGAGGGAACCTTCCTCCAGGTCGCTCACATTCTGTTATGCTCTATCGCAAGACACATCTGTTGATTAGGGTGAACGACTAGGTTTGTGGTAGAGGGAACCTTCCTCCGGGTCACTCACATTTTGTTCCGCAGAGTTGATCGTCGTTTGGTGGAGCACAGTTGAAGAACTTGGCTCTGATTGAGGCAGAAACATCTCCTTCGACCACTTGTTTGAATGATTTTGATCCATGTCCCTTCACCACTGCAACACCTTCTCCCTTGCGCCCGCCTCCTTCATCCAGACCTGGAGTAGAATGGCCCATAAAATGGCCAGAGTCCAGAAAGCGGGAAGACCAGAAGGTCTTTGTTTCACGGAAGACCTCCTGGAACGTTAGGGTTAGGTTACAAAGTGCGTTTCACAGAAGTCCTCCTAGAGTGTTAGGTTTAAGTTGCAGAGCGCTCGACTCGACTGACAGTTTTCAATCGTTTATATCTTATTTTTGTTCATAGTACTATATTTATTAATCTAATTTTTGTTCATATAATTATGAATTTATATATATTGAGCTCACTAATTATGAATCTAATCTTGTTCATATAATTATGAATTTATATGTATTGAGCTCACTATAATGTTCTGCAGCATTTCTTATTTTAATAGTATTATGGTACCACAGTTCCAAATATTCTTTATAGCTTCAAATGCCGAGTGTAAAGGAAAAGAATCATGTAAAATTGGAGATCTAGTTCACATTTTGTATTCATGCACGCTTTGCATTTTTCTGTTGTATTCAACCAAACACTTTCCTTTCCTTTCAAGCTTCAAGATGAGACTTTACTCATAAGTGCAAGTCAACCTGTACTATTTATTTTTGGCTGCATTAAGATGAGATGGCACTTCGGTACATGGTATACAGGCTTCAAACATGATCACGATGCAAAATTAATAGCTGTGGTGGTAATTTCATCAATCTTGCCTGTACCATGCACAGGGAATTCCAAAAAAAATTCAAATAGTATAGAAACAATGGAATTCCAATAAATTCCATTCTACCTGTTAGGTAGAAAAAATTGGACGGAGAATGATTTGAAGATTAAAAAATCTAACCTCACCTGTTAATTTTATGGAGTACGAAGCTACAACAGAAAGTATAATTCATCATCATCAAAGGATAAATCAGAATCTTATATAATCAAAACTAGAAGCCTAAAAAGCCTATCATCAAAATTAGAAGCCCTTTAAAATCTTATCCTGGAAAAATAAACTTTTTATCAGGTTTCCAAATCAAGAAACCACGTCTTCCAAATTAGAATCTCACTCTCAAAGATAACTTCCTTAAAAACTTTAGAAACATCTCCCATAAAACCATAACCTTAAAAACCAATTGTCATCTAGCTCAATTTTAGAAACAACCTCTATGGAACCATAACCTTAAAAAGCCCAATTCTCATCAGCGCCTCTCCATAGCTTAAAACCCCACAATCTATGCCACCGCGTAAATATAAAATGCCAGTTAAATTTATGACGATTATTGGAAAAGTAAGACAGTGGAATCTGTTTGTATTGAGCAAATTATAAAATACATTTTCTAATTTCGGAAAAATTACTACATAAAAAGCAATTTTTTAACCTCTCAAAAATAAGATTTAAGCCTTCATTAAATCCTAAAAATTCAAATCAAGAAATGCAAAATCCTCATATATATTCAGTTCAGACAATTTTCATGTATAAATTCAAATCAAGAAATGCAAAATCCTCATATTTATTCAGTCCAGACAATTTTCATTTACAGATCCGCAATTAAGTGACCAAAATACTATAAACTTACAATCTAAAACCCAGCCTAAACACTTAAAGAAGACCCCATAGAGATCTATTTACATCTAATACAAGCCCACTTTAATCTACAGCTCTTCATTCTTGCCATGCTTGTTACCAGTGGCACTCTCCCTCCCACCTTGAGTAGTGTGTTTTAGCTTCTCCCCAAGATCTCCAGTAGCTTTGGAGGCTGTCTCCTTAGCAGCCTCATATTTTTGCTTGGCCTGCTGACTCGTGGTGTCCTTTGCAGTTTCATAGGCTTCACCAACCTTGTGTTTGGCAGTCTCGTAAGCATGGCTTGCAGCATCCAGAGTAGAGTCCTTGCTGCTCTCTATTGTTCCTTTGGATTTGGCACCTTTATCCATTGCAGCTTCTTTTGCTTGCCTCAAAGCTTCTTGTGCCTGTTCCACTGCTTTGCTGCCTTTCTCCTTCACATTTTCCTTTGCTTTTCTCAGGGCTTCTTCAGCCTTTTCTACTGTAAGGCTTGTCTTACTCTTAGCTGTTTCCTTCAAGTTGCCAACAGTGGAGTCCTTGCTGTTCTCTATTGTTTCTCTGGCTTTGGCACCTTTATCCATTGCAGCTTCTTTTGCCTGTCTCAAAGCTTCTTGTGCCTGTTCTACTGCTTTGCTGCCTTTCTCCTTGGTATTTTCCTTTGCTTTCTTCAGGGCTTCTTCAGCCTGTTCTACCGTAAGGCTTGTCTTACTCTTAGTTGTGTCCTTGCTGTTCTCTATTGTTTCTCTGGATTTGGAACCTTTATCCATCGCAGCTTCTTTTGCTTGCCTCAAAGCTTCTTGTGCCTGTTCAACTGTTTTGCTTCCTTTCTCCTTCGCATTTTCCATTGCTTTCCTCAGGGCCTCTTCAGCCTGTTCTACTGTAAGGCTTGTGTTACTCTTGGCTGTGTCCTTGCTGTTCTCTATTGTTTCTTTGGCTTTGGCACCTTTATCCATTGCAGCTTCTTTTGCTTGCCTCAAAGCTTCTTGTGCCTGTTCAACTGCTTTGCTGCCTTTCTCGTTCGCATTTTCTTTAGCTTTCCTCAGGGCTTCTTCAGCCTGTTCTACTGTAAGGCTTGTCTTACTCTTGACTGTGTCCTTTAAGTTGCCAATGGTTTCTTGGGCTTGTCCTTCATAAGATTGAGCTGTGTCCTTCACATTACCTAGGGTTTCCCCTGCTTTGCCTCCATATGAATGAACTGAATCCTTTGCGTTTTCCAATGTTTCATCTCCTTCACTTGCTTTCTGTCCTCCATAAGAACGAGCACCTACATAGAAAATAAGTGTACTGGCATATGAACAAGAGTATTTGATTCAATCAAAAGGAAAAAGGATTTTAGAGGAATGCAAACACGCCATAATTAATCCAAAATACAATCACTGCTTAATTAACCCACAATACAATTTCATAATACTACATTAGCAAATCATGGCTTCCAAATCAGACATCTGTCATAATGACCTAGTACTGGTGTAATGGCCGGTATGATAAATCAAAATGTATTTATAACCAGATATACACCACAATTAATCCAAAACACAAATACAGTTTAATTAACTAACGATAGAATATCATAGCACTACATTAACAAATCATGGCTTCCATATCAGACAACAGTCATGAGGATTCATTACTGGTGTAATGCGTATGATATTGATGCTAGGGGAACTTATTATAATTTATGATTGGTAAGCGTAGTCAAATATAATCAAATATTTTAAGACTTTTTCCTTTTCTCAAATAAAATCTTTTCTTAGTAAAGATTCTTTGCAAGCACCTGAACTAAAATTTATAGAATAACATCTCAAAAGTCTTTATCTTGTATATTACCAGTTGTTGCCTCGGAGACTTTCTTTTTAGCATTACTTAGTCCTTCTCCCACCTGGCTAGCGAGGTCCTGGGCAGTACCTTTTTGGTCCCTCACTTGTTGATTTGCACTATCATACTTATTGCCAGCCTCACTGCATTACGAAAGAACAGGAAAAGAGCATTATAGACACTGATAAAATAAAACATACAAGATACAACTAGTTTTATGAAGCAATGGTCTAATGGAACCTTCTTGACGATAGTAACTGAGCTATACTCTGTTTTTATAAACCTTGTGAGGTCATAACATGTTTAAGCCAAGATGGTTTCGGGGGCTTTGAAGCTTAAATGAGGCATAACAACACACTACTTTCAGAAGGCTATGCTCTAATTGTAACAGAGTGACATGTCCACAATGATGACCCTAGTAAAGAAAAACCCAGTTTGAGTTATGATAAATTTAGACTACAATCTTATCTTAAACAACTATTCACTTGTACTGAAGGCGAAGAGTAAATCAGAACAGTGATTACCCTTTTTCCAGCACAACTGAGCTATAACAATGTTCAGCATATTGCTTTTACTTATTAGTTTCAGCCTGTTATGATCAGACAGTGTTTCAAAATATTTTCACCTGTTTAAGGTGACACAATGATTTAGAAAACTAAGGCAGTGCAATGACCAATATCGCAGACAAAAGTAGGATTGGACATGTAGTTGGCATATTACATATAAGAATCCACACCATGCAGAAATTGCACTGATAATTGCTAGTTCTATCCTAATTTGTGATATAGTTTAGCTAAAAATTAAAATGAACTATAGTCAAACAATAAATCTAGTTAGCTCGTAGTTTAACTATATGAACCATTGTAAAAGTGAGGCAGGCAAAAAACCATATAATAGACAAGTTGAGAGGCTAAGTAACAACCACTGTTAATATAACTATGGTGTAGCAGTAAGTTAGGCTGATCGCCATGTATAATTATTAATGATCAATCCTCACAAACTTATACCATGTATAATAATTAATGATCAATCCTCACTAACTTGTAAACTTGGTATAATCCTAATTTGAACTATGGTATTCCAGCTTTGACACAATCAGATGTGTTGGATTATGTTCACATTTCTGAAAGATGTATCTGGAAACAACTGAGATAGTATGTGTGTGTTGCTGACACAATCAAATGTTTTGGATTATATTCTAATTTCCAAAAGAGGTATCTTGGAGGGGGGATGGGAGTGTTGTACGTACCTAATATCTTGGAAACAACCCTGTTCCTGAGCATTTTCCTTCACCTATGTACTTAATAACCCACACGTTCAAACCTAACTAAACTATAATCTCAGAAATGTCACGTGCTTTGGATTATTTCCACGTTTCTAAAGAATGTATCTTGGAGGGGGGATGGAGGTGTTGTGTACGTAGTATCTTGCAAACAATCCTGTTTTTAAGGATTTTCCTTCATCTATAAATTTATAATAACCCACAACTTCAAACCTAACTAAACTATAATCTCAGTTATGTATCTTGGAGGAGGAACGGGGGTGTTTGTGGAATGTAGTGGGTGTGTACGTTATATCTTGGAGACAACCCTGTTCTTTAGCATTTTCCTTCACCTATAAATTTATAATAGCCCACAGCTTCAAACCCAACTGAAGTATAGTCTCAGCTAAAGTATAATCTCAGAAATGTAGCTTGAAGGGGGAAATGGGGGTGATGTGGGGTGTTGTGGGTGTGTACGTAATATCTTGGAAACTACCCTGTTCACATCTTCAAACCCAAGTGAGGTATAATCTCAAATAAAGTATAATCTCAAAAATGTATCTTGAGGGGGGAATGGGGGTGATGTGGGGTGTTCTAGGTGCGTACGTAATATCTTGGAAACTACCCTGTTCTTTAGCATTTTTCATCAACTACAAATTTAACCCACAGCTTCAAACCCAACTAAACTACAATCTAACAATGAGGCAAATGCATTGCCATGATACCAACTCTGCTACTATTTGAAACAGCTGTGTAACACAGACTACTGAACATGATGTCTATGTCCTTATGATAACTACAGGAATTCATTCCACGGTTTAGTTAGCCTATAATAACCAGATCCTATGCTTTAGCTAATCTATAATAACTAAAAGGTCAAAACAGACTAACAATAATCGAAACCCAGATTTAAACCTACGTGGGTACGCTCTTGGAACAAAAATTTATTCCTGAGAATGTTATCTAGTAATGTTCAAATACCTTACTCAACCAAAATGCTTAAATTGATCTTCATATACATACTCTGTAACATCGCCAGAAAAGGAAGAGAGCTTATCCTTTGCCCAATCAGTCCACGACTCAGAAGACTCCTGCCCCTGTTCTTTCGCCTCCTCCACGGCAGCATACGAAACCAGTACCACCACCAACAACCACACCACTACCACACATTTCATCAACCTGTCAAGCCTCTCCATGGCCGCTTTAAACTGTCAAAGATTTCTCTTTTCTCTGTTCTTTTCTCCCACAAGTTCTTTTACAACAAAAAAAAGTGTAACTCTACTGTTGTTTTGTTGTTACAGGCTTTCTTTCATTCAGTGAAATGCAGAAGAGGAGATGAGGAGCTTATATATGTGGGAGAATATAGAGCTCCAGCTGATATGTGTCACCGACATGTTTGCTGACGTGCATGGCTCTGCTACATTGCAGCTTATTGAATAGCCGCGTATCATTTTGTTCTGGCGTGGCAAAGGATCTGAATTGCACGTCTATGTGGAATGCACATTTTCTTTACAAGAGGTGGCAGGTATTATCTTGACTCTCTCGTACCATATCAACTACGTGTAATGCAATTCAGTCCTGCAAGGCAAGCCAGCGAGGCACGAAGCCTGCAAGCTACCAACCAGCGAAGGCCACCATAGATGTTTTAGGAACCGAGCCAAGGACTGAGGAGTATCCACGCTCCCAAATTCGCCTGGGGCACGATCCCCGCCTCATCCCTTATGGTGTCGGAGCCTTGCACTCGGCAAGACTTGATCCCTGGTGGGCTCATTGTGAGCCATTCAACTTCACCAGTAGACCAAGGGCCCATTGACAAATATTCAAATTTTGATTTTTGTATTTTTTGAGAGGTTATAAGGAGAGTTCAAGTTGTGAGGAATTAAGATTAAACTCTTTTTCATTATCTATGTATGATAATTAATTGTACATTAGCGCTTGCACAAAGGTGCAAGGGCTAGCTGATAGAAAATTATATATAAATTTATATATTAGAAAGAATAATTTGATAAGCAAATAGAAGATACATTACTTAAATTTAAATATTTTTATGTACATAATAGTATTGTTATATAATTTTAAAAATACATAAACAACTGTTTAAATAAATCTATTGAGCATGAAATAAAAAGGTTTAGTTATTTGTTATCCAAAATATTCATAGTGAGACTTGAGATTTTAGTGATTGCATGGAATGCCCAATAGGTGCAGTCATTAGTAAACATAGAAACTTGGCATTTCAACATATAGTTTTTTTATGTTCATACATTTTTTACTACATTTAAGGCTAATGTTAGAATGAGAGGGAACAAAATGAAGGTTAAGAAATAATGAACTACAAGACTAATTAGTTTAAAATTCAAGAAATAAAACAAATCATATAATTTATTTAAATTTTATTTTTTTGAAGGCGTGACAAATCGGTGCACCAAAATCCAAATTTTTTGGTTCAGACGTCAAGAAATATAATAAATTATACAATTTATTTGGATTTGATTTTTTGAGGTTGTGACAGATCAATGTTCTTTCTTCATTACATGGTTGATTATGAAACTCACCTTGGTAATGTGTGTGAAACCCTTCACTTGCCAACTCTTCATTGTGACAATATTTTGGTAGCATTGTTGATGCTTCAACTACTTTGAATTTTTCCTTCCACTTGTTTATCAAATTGCTTTTCACTTTGATTTTCTCCTCCCGGTTCACGTTTGCATATATCTTATATTTGTTTTGACCCAACCAATCAAAGTGAGATATCCATTTATTTCATTTTGTAGCTACAACTTCATGGTAATCCATTTTTTCAAATCCAAAATCCCAATCAAAGAAAGGAGTTGTTGCCACAAAAAGATTACTAGAAGATAAATAATTTTTATTCATAACAAAATATTGTAGATGCTGATTAGAATGGGGAAGATTAATACTTTTGAAAGTTTGTGATTGAAAGGGGATGGTGTGCATTGTGCCAAAAAAAACAAACTTGTGAATACTCACATCTATCTAACATTTCTCATTGATATTATTAAGATTTTGGCACTTGACATCATAGCCAGAATATGCCAATGTGAGGGTCATGTTCATTGCTTGATTTACATCATTCATTTGACCAAAAATAATAACCTTGGATGAAAACACAAGGTGAATACCCCAAAGATAATGTTCTTTTAAGCAGAAATGGTGAGAGCTTTTGATTCTGAATGAGAACCTTTTCAAACATCAGAAAATGTCCTCATGAATTCCCTGGATTAGAAATTTGTGGCAATGACGAAAAAATCTCATGCCTATAACACTAATTACCTTGCATCCAGACTTGTAATACCTAAAAAAACTCAAAAACTAGTTTCTAAAAAGCTTTCTGCTAAAATTTAAAAAATAACTAAGTCATTTTTACAAATCATGTTCTAAGAAAATATCAAATAGATTTAGGTTATAATCATTCTCAAATGAAAATAGTTTTCACACCGTTGCACCTTTTAATATCAAGAAAAACCCTAAAACAATTTCCCAATCTCTGAGCAAAGAAAATAATATACCTACATTCATAATCTTCCATAGACTCATTGTAGGGTTGTTGTCTCTCTCCATACTCAAAAAATCAATTGGATCTACTATGAATGCAAATCTTAGGCAAGTTGTTGTGATTAAAAAGGGTATAATTTGGATCTGGGTTCTGGCTACTCAAGATAACAGGCATGAGAATAAAATGCTTCTTCATGATTAATAATTAAAGACTATTTCCAAACGCAACCAGATTGAAACCCTAGTATTTTCAATGGAATTGAGAAACTAACGTAACCATGCTTAAACACAAGATTTGATTTAAAACCAAAGAAAGTGGATATAAAATCAAAAGATCCCCCAACAATATTAACGTTGTGCGGAGCCAAACAGCTATAAGCCTTCAAAATTTTAAAAAAATGATCAAATCTGAAGCCATTTGAATACAATTCTCTCCATCTCATGGAACTTGTGACTGGATAAGATCATATACAAATCTTAAATATTCACTGGATAGGATGGCGAAATAAACCAACCAAAAATAAATTTCATTGGAGTCCATAAGTCAACCCCAAATAACATAGAGTTAATATTCTCCCGTAAGATACTTATTTGGCTTATAGAGGTATTTGTATCCTCATATTATATGAATAATATTTGTGTAATGAGTAAATACAAATTTATTCCTAGGACCTCATTATTTATGATCCAATTTTTTCATAGATTCTTCAAAAGGAGTCGGACGATAAGAAACTTTGAACAAATAAATTCTTTAATTTATCTACTAATTGAAGTAAAATAAATAAATAGTCAATTATCATGTATATATTTTTTATATTTTCAAATTAAAAACTATATTCTGAAGTTAATGGAAAAAGGTACAAAAAAGATGCAACAGTTGATTTTCATGTACTTCTTTTTTATTTATATTTTCAAATTAAAAACTATGTTCTAAAAGTGAATGGAAAAGATGAACAATAAACATACAACCAAAAAATATTTATATACAAAAATAAGTAAAATAAAATTTATATGAATAAAAATAATATATATTTAAATTTAATGAACATAATCCTATAAATTAAAAAGTATGAATGTTTCTCAAACGGTAAACATAACAGAAAAAAATAGTTTATGTTCGCAAGAATTTTTTAAAAATGATATTATTTATTTTCTCATTTTTAACGATGACTTTGTTTTTAATATAAAAGTTATTCCATTATTATTTTTTAAATTATTATCACGTGAGCATCAAATAGTACTCACCTACTATGTATCAAAAGATGAACAACTGAGCTACTATAGTTTTTATTAAAAACATTTGGCATCAAACACATCTTATTTGTATAATAACTTTATATCTATATAGTAATTAAAATTAGTGCAGCCAGAACTACTTCTCGTCTCTTATTTTTTGGGGGATATTATAAAAAACTAAAGTTGAACAAATTTCCAAAAGTTCAAAAGGTTCAAATTTAATTCAGAGACCTCGAAGCGCATTTCACAGAGCTCAGAGTGGATTTATGTCGTCCCATTTGGGTAGCTGAAGGAAATCTTGAAACAATAAAAAAATATTTGCACATAATTTGAAAGAACTTAATGGTGTTACTTGGTAAATGTGATGGGCAGATGCAACAGATTTGGTTGCCGTAACTTTTTTTCGACACCATATCTCAACGTGAGACAAATTTCTGGTCACTTGTTTCTCCCCATAAGAATCTTCTATCAGGTAATTATCTTAAAATTTTAGAGTAAGAATTCATTTTGTTTTATTGTTTGAGAGGTTAGAAGGAGAGTGTATAGAAAAATTATGGTCTTAGATTCCTCTAATTTAAGCTCAAGTTGGATTCATGCGGACTCCCTCAGTTTGTACCTAAAGATGTCAATATGGGGTCATAGACTAATGAAAGGTATAGTGGTTATCTGCTCAAGGGATGAAGATAATGAGTCAAGCGGGGATTAATGCATCTAAGAATTGAGGGACATTCTTTAATCCAAGAACTGAATTAAAACACACTTTTTAATTGAATCAAAATACATTCTTTATTCTTAGGTTTAGTTTGAAACATACTTTGCAAATGAATCGAATTATATTTTTAACACACTTCTTAAACTAATTTATGCCCCCTAGATTGTTCACATTGATTATGATTCCTAATCCTTTAACTGATTTACACTCCTTAAGTTGATTTCCAATTCTTAAATTGTTTCACACTCTCTTAGTTTAAAAGACTGGACAAAAGGTTCTGCTTCCTGTCAAAAATGTGACAAGAAGTGGAACAATGTGTATTTCTTACAAACTGACAAATAAAAAGTGAACAGAGGTTTCAAAATCATAGAAAAATTACTTTGGAATTAATTATTATTGATGAAAGGTAATAAGAATAGAGAATATGCTTACACCAAATAAGTAATCAGACATAACTTGATTTATAAACCAAATGATTTTATTTTCTTAACCTGCAATTAGAGCATATGTAATTGTAATGTCAGAGTAAGTTCTGAATCAAATGTTTATCATAAGATAGGCTACTTCTGATTCTAAAACCACACAAATGTCAATAGATGACGATTACAGTTTAACATTCAGACAAACATGAATCACAAAAAATCACACTTTAATGAATGGAAACATAAATAAAGTATAACAAATACAAACACTCACCACACCGACTAAAAAGTAGTCGCTAGGAGATATTCTAACACTAACTTTGACTAATTCAAATTGCACATAACACAATACACAAGAGAATAATTGCAGATCGAACAATAATTTCTCTGATATATTCAAAAGTTACTTTTAGCCCAATACATACATGCGTATTTACATAATATTATTTCATAAACTTATCATATTTTTACACCCATATACTTTATCTTCATTCAAAATAAAATAAACTGCATGTGAAATAGATTGAGGTTGCATGCCACATAATTGAAACAGTCTTAGTGGTGGATGAAATAAGCTAAACATACAACTATTTTAAGGCGGTAGATCACTTATAACAAAATATCAAAATGATCGGTCACTAATCAATATTTTGCTAATTTCATCCCACCGATCTCCCATGGTCCTCGAGATTACAACAACATCTACTTCTTCCTTAACCATCCCCTTCCATTTTGGACACAAAACAATCAAAATTATCATGATTTTTAATAATTTGTTAATCTTAATTTATTTTCCATATTTTATTAAATATTAAGGTTCCTTCAAGAAATAGCGACAAGAATATGGAAAAAGAAAAAAAGTAAAGAGAAAAATGTAAGACAAAAGTAATGCAATATTCTACACTCATCATTTCCCTCCCCCCCAATTAGACTATTTTCATGTCCTCATGCAAAGGATTGTGAGCTATAAACCAGGTAGAGTTGTGCTCTTTTGTAGAGTGTCATTGATCTCATTGACCCATTGTTGTTGCATTGCCTGAATTTTCTGCTTGTGCTTCTAAATGGTCATTCAAGAGATTGTTACTTTTTACGTTTAGGATTGATTTCATCTATTTCTTTTGTATATGTGAGTCAATAATAGAATGAGTCTTATTCGTTGTCTGTAGTTAAGTCATTTCAGCTCTGAGATCCTAAAATCCCTTTTTCTGTCACTCCTTGAGGATCTCCCTCCTCAAATTCCTCCTCAGCTTCATGGCTTTCATTCTGAGGATTTTCATTATCAATCAATTCATTTGCCTCTTCATTTTCACGTAGAACGGGTGTAGATAACTCATCATGTCCTCTATTCTCAAGGCCTTTTTATCACGCCCTAGCTCTTCTTGTTCCATTTCATGGACAATGTCTTCTGTCAAGATCTTTTCTTGAGGATTATTATTGGAGTTGATGAAAACTATCAACCCACAACTCCCAAGAATCACCTGCATGCAAACCTGTCACAGAAAGAGAGAAGAAGCAAAAAAAGCTATGGAGGCCAAAAATAATAGATCGATGGAAGAGGAAACATATTGTGAAAACAATGGAGAAAAAACTCTCGACACAATATCATCCTCAATTAATTAATAATTTACAAAGAGGGAATCCTTATAAAAGGATATCAAAACCCTGAAGGGGAAGTTGCATAATAATAATTAATAAAAGAATTAATTATTATATGCCTAAAGTTTAGCTTAAGTAAAAGAGAGATAATAAGTGACTTAATAATTAAATCAAGATGATTTAATTAATAAGTGGAATCACTTTATGACTCTAACACCCCCCCTTAAGATAAACTGAGGGAGAAGCTAACAACCTACAAAATAACTACTGAAAACAAGAAATGGGTCCCGGTAACAAGGCCTGATCAGGTACCCAAGTACAAAAATCTCTGTAAAGAGGAGAAAGGGAGAAAACTCAGTGGGAAAAACCCTCTCGAAAAAAGATGAAGCCTAGTGAAGGACTGAAGAATCCTCCAAACTAGAGAATGTCCCAGAAAATAGGAACAAAGGAAGAACATGTAGAACACCTCTGAAGCATGAAGTTGCAAACTATTAGAATAGTCCCAAAGGATAACTGAGAGGGGGGGGTGAATCAGTTATCAGTAGCTTTTCTTCTTTAACTTCAAAATATAACAAAGTAAATGCTTAATCAGATAACACAGTACACAACACACAATTTTATTACGGGGAAACCAAATGGTAAAAACCCCGATGGGAATTAGCACCCACAATGAACTATACTTGTTTATAGTAATCCCTGTTAGAAGATATCTCAACCCTGTTAGGAGTTGTACTTTACAATGCAAT
>MU224972.1:2821401-2840132 GCA_018584345.1 Thuja plicata | reverse complement strand
CTTCTTCTTCACATAGACTCTTGATGAATGAACCAACTCTGATAATCTGCTCTATACATCTTTCTTATCTTTTCGTATCATTCACACTTAGCGTGTCACCTTTGACTTGTTATAAGTATCTTCCTCAAAGTATGAGATCATGGGACCTATAAGAAAACTCTTCATAACATCCTTGTTGGCTCTACAAAGCACGCAAGCATAATTACAACCGTGCAAGTATAAACCAAATAGACGCAACGCTTCACTAAGTTGGCCTCACCAATTTAACTATATCTTTGCAATCTTCTTGAAATACGTTTGGAGCCTTTGGATTAATATCATCAACTCATAACTAATCGTGAATATACACATGCATATACTGAAGATAGGCGCAACTCAAGAGACACGTGATATACGTCGGCCCTAAACCATTATACTTCCAAAACTGTAACTGCCAATAACAGAATTACATAACTTTACTAAAACATCATATCTGGGTCTGCATGTATGAACATAACATAATTAACATGTCAACAACATGTATCTATCCACGCAAGTCTTCATATCATCATTCTGATAAGTACATATAGAATTACTACTGTGTATTATATGTTGTCATCAATGACAAACATACAATCAATCAACTGCTCAAAATCAAATCTCCAACACAAACACTGTCAAAAAATAACTGCTAGAACCTCCACTATAATAGAACATGATTAGGTAGAGAAGACAATAAACAAAGCCTGAAGAGTTTATCAATCAAAGGTGAAAGGTTGCCTCCAAAATAGGAATGAAAGAGTGTCCATATGGTAAATGATCCATCTAACCAAAATGCATAGGTACCCAGCCACTGCATCCGCCTAGTACGTAGGAACAAATACTAAATACATAGAATAACTCCATTGAACCCAGGAAGCATTAGAACCAACAAGTGATACCCCCCATAGTTCTAAGCAAGGAGAGGCATGACAGGTATACTGAGTCAGACGACCAAGAAACACTGCATGATGAAGAACGTAAAAACACATTTAAAGGATGATGTCGTGGAAGGATCACTCTCTTGACACACATAATGAGGCTAATGTCATGGAAGCAACACTCACTTGACAAAGGTATGTGGAAAACAAGAAAAACATCAAACCCCCCCCACCATGGCACTTTATAATATAGTGCAAGTACAATCATGCACAAAATGTGTAAGATCCCAAGCATGCATTAGATGGTACTTTATCTTAGTGCATTTGCAAAAAAATAAATGTGACATAAATAGATGTCTACAATATCTAGGAATGATAGATAGTTGTAGAAACATGAATTACAACTAAAAAGAAGTCATCCCATGCATGAAAAATGATCCCACAACCTGACACATCCTAGACATCCACCATATTGAAAAAATGCAAAAAAATAAATAAAACATACTTGGAGCAGAATCTGGGTGTGAGACCCACGAAATAAGATATAGAGCACTGAATCATCTTTCTAACGCCATGTGAAAGTCAAAAAATAGAGTCTGGAAGAACAAGATATGGCTCTCAGAGTACAAAATAGATCACTAACTTTGACTGGAAATAAGGCTGCAAGATGGTAAAATCAAATAATCTAACCTCCATATTTAGATAGAGCTCGGAAAGAGATTTCCAACTATATATGATAGGACAAAAATTGAACCGTATGCTCAAGATATCGCAAAAACACAACATGATGCTCATTATGGAAAAAAAAAAAGGGCAAATAGAATGACGCTTTCATGGCCGTCAAATTTAACCTCACTGTCAGACCTGTGACCATTGACATCAGCGCCTACATATGCATCTTGCACATGCATGTCCTTTCCAAAAAGTTCAAGTTTTTCAAAGTTTTATAAAAAACTTAATATAAGTGTTTTTTTTTTTTAAACTTTATAAAAAAAATCAAAATTTTCTATTTTTTATTTTTGATTTTTTTGATATTTTTCTCCTCGAAAAATGTGTATTCGTACTTGTATGGCCAGAAGGACAAATTTTTTCTCCAGATGTCACAGAGGCCAAAACTGACAAACCTTATATGAAAATGTAGGTTTTTGGGCCTTCTGAGTGCACTGGTGAGATCTGTTTGAGCCCAAAATGCTCCCAAAAATAGGTACCCCCCAAAACACCAAAAATATGAAACTAAAATCCTTCTGAAAACATAAATATGAAGAACAAGGCCAAAAAACTCTCATGAAGAGAATAGGGGCATGAAAGGGTGGAGCTCTGATACCATATTGGAGTTGATGAAAAATATCAACCCACAACTCCCAAGAATCACCTGCATGCAAACCTGTCACAGAAAGAGAGAAGCAAAAAAAGCTATGGAGGCCAAAAATAATAGATCGATGGAAGTGTAAACATATTGTGCAAACAATGGAGAAAAAACTCTCAATGCAATAGCATCCTCAAGGGGAAAAATCTAGGTTGCATAAAAATAATTAATAAAAGAATCAATTATTATATGCCTAAAATTTAGTTTAAGTAAAAGAGAGATAATAAGTGACTTAATAATTAAATCAAGATGACTCAATTAATAAGTGGAATCACTTTATTACTCTAACAATTATTGTCAACATTGTCGATTGGTTCTTAAATATTATTGTCAACGTTGTCAATTGGTTCTTGAATATTAATGTCAGTGTTGTCCATTTGTTCTTGAAGATTAATGTCAACATTATCAACATAATCCTCTAGAGCTTGTGCATCTAAGGGTATTACATTTTTTGTTTCTTATTCTTGATTTATCTCTGAAGGTGACACCTTGGTTTGAGGATGGATAGCATCCTCAATTTTTCTCTGTTGATTATCTATCGACACATTTTATGGGTCAATATTAGGCACATTGGCTTTTTGGTTGACCTTCTGGCATTTGGCTCTACTAAATTCCATGTTGAATTTCCCTCATTTTCTAGTTACCTTAGACAAAACTTCTATTTCCTCTGAACCTACCACACTGCTAGCTACTTAGGCCAGGTGATCTAACTTAGTTGAGGAACCCAATTTTTGTTTTCCCTTCCTGTCTCCAAATGGATCAGTGAGTGGTGGTTCCAAAGATTTCTTTTTCTCACTGCCTTGCTTACTTGGGGTTGAGGGTTTTGGCTTTTTGGGTTATGATGCAACTCGCCTTGTACTACATTGGTTATTCTTTTTCCAGGTTTTGGGGTTTGTAAAGAGGATGTATTAGGGCTTCCCTTGTGTTTCTTTTTACTAGTATGTTTAGGTGGCTCTTCTTGTTCACTTTTTTCAAAGACATACTCCTCTTCATAAATCATATCTTCATCCAAAGAGTTATCTTCATAAAACCGCAATGTGGAAGATTCCTCTTCCTTAGAGGGTCTAGTATCTTCATTGTCCTAAGAATGGACAAATGAATCCCAATCACTAGGAGGAGGAAATAGTTTCAATTCTCATATTAGAAAAAGTTTTATCAAGCTATGGTGGGATAAACAATATGGTTTACCACATCTCACTGTTTTAGACATTCGTTGCGGGGCATGATATAAAAATATGGAATATTCATCAATAAACCCTTCCACAAATGCAACATGTTTAAAATTTTAGGAAAAAACACATTGAAACCTACTTTCACAGGTGATATAGTGAATGATATACTTGGCAACATCTTTCCAATATCCTGGTAAAGATATCAATTTGGTGCTCTACCCAACAACCATTTCCATAGATTGACCGCTCTATAAGAATTTCTTTCGTGTTGGCTTTAGCTCTGTAGATTGCTTGGATTTCTTAGGGAAATATAGCTCTCCTATTAATAGCAGCACAAAAACCTCAGCAATGGTTTCCATGGTAGCTGTGATATCTAACCCTCAAACAATGGCCTTCTGCTTGCAAAAATTGTGGGCAAGTTCTAGTCGTGCAACTTTCACATCTAATCCTCTCAGTTTTTTGAAATAGGTATCCGAATGGGCATTCTGAATTTCTTCATATGCTTCTTCATTTGCTTTCAAACCTTGCAAAAGTGGTAGGTTCATGAAGTGGGTGGTGACCTTTCTCCATGTCTACAATAACTCACTGAAGCTCAATACTAGTAAATCGGACAGGTTTAGGTAATGTGGTTTTAACAATTTAGAAAATTTTAAATCTGATAATGAGTAATTGATAGGGAATGATAGCCAAATATAGTATTAAAGGGTTACAAAATGAGAATGTATTAAAATGATGACATGAAAACCCCTCCCCCAGCTGATTGGTTGAACCGTCCACAAGGCAACACACCATTTGACAGAAGGAAAAACAAAATATAAAATAAAATAAGAAAAGAAATGAAGAAAAAAAAATTACCAATCACTATGTGTGAGAGTGGAATGTGACGAGCCCAGTTAGGAAGTAGGTACACTAGCAGGTTGTGAAATGATGGAAAAAAGGATGTTGGAGATAGAATATCCATGGATATGTGACATGACGTAAATTCAGTGGAACGAACCTAGAGTTGTACAGCACGGCGACAACAGTCATGATCTTCAAATAGCGGATATGGACAGTTATGTGACAATGAGGGACGATGATGTGGTAATGTGTCCAAATCAAAAAAAATTGCCAAAGACCATAAAGAATGGAAACCCAACATCTTGGACCAATATGTGTAGAGGAAAGACAAGGCTAGGTCTAAACCACTTCAATGCATGCCAAAAGACTTCATGTCAAAAAGAGAACAGGAGCGAGTTCCAAGGAGGAGGTGCCTAAAAAGAATGAGAGTGGAAGAGCCAAAAGGATGAGAGTGAGAAATCCAAAAGGAAAAGGAGCCATGAGTCAGGCATCAAAAATAGGAGAATCTCATAAGGTTGAAATAAAAAGAGCGCGCAGTGAAGTGGAAATGTATGGAGGAGAAAAAGAAAGATAGTTCCTCTCATGGGAAGCAACAGGAGGTGTCTTTGGTTTCTTTTTTTATTTTATTTTTTTTCTCGGTAATAGACCATCAGTAACCAAATTTTTTATCTATCACCACCTAGAGGTGTTAGATTCTCAATTTTCATCTCTAAGTTTATTTAGCAGTTAATGTCTGGTTGAGGCCAGTTTTCAAATGCTAGATGGCCAACAGTGCCCAAAGGTTTTCATTGTTGGAGCTTTTTTTTTTATGATAAATCAATGTTGGAGGAGGCCAAAAGGAACAACCATAATTTCCTTTTCTATACCACAAAAGAAGGTTTCTTTTGAAAGTGATCACTTGTAGAGCTTTATGCGATATTCATTGATGAGAAGAGATCACCTTTCAAAGTCCATAGTGTAGAGGTGTACAACACCATTATCATATACAGTATGAATTTCATAGGGACTGAGCTAGCGGTGTGGAACTTTCCTTGAAATTCCTGAAATTGAGTCATAAAGTAATGCCCAATATCCAGACTAGATGAAGTGGTCATACAACTGCTTGTTTTGTTGTTGTACTACTTCAACATGAAGAAGTGCATCCTGACGCATCTCATCTAAAGAATGAATTTGAGCTAGTCTTTCTTTCTGTGCTTTAGTGAGACTCATCCCAATATGAAGGGCGGTACATAGAGTCTTCACTTGAAATTCAATTGGCAAGACAAATTTCTTTCCATTGATAATCTCATATGAAGTGAGGTCGGTGTTCATCTTCCAAGTTGGGTGATAGTCCCAAACTATTTCAAGAATTCTTTCCACCCAATCTCTTTTGTGTAAGGCTATTGTCTTCCTGAGAATGTTTTCCAACTCTCGGTTGGTCACTTTCACTTGCCTATTGGCCTATAGGTGATATAGAGAGGACTTCTAATGCTTTATTTCATACTCTTGGACAAATCCAGCAATCAGATTAGAGGTGAATTGTGCTCCTTGATATGTGACAATTTCACATGGTACACCATACCTGGTAAAAAATTTTGAATACAAGAAGTTAGAAACCTTAGTATCTCGACCATGTTTTAAGGCTACTAATTCTACTCATTTAGTAACATAATCTGTACAAACCAAAATATATTCCTTATTCAGAGAAGGAGGATTAATGGATCCTACAAAATCCAACCCCTATTTCTCAAATGGTTCAATGGATAATTGGGGATTTAAATCCATTTCGTCAGAGCGGGTAGGACAATCCATCCGTTGACATTGATCACAATGTTGAACAAAGCTTTAACAATATTTGTGAAGTGTTGGCCTAAACTACAGTTAAAAATTTGTTATATGTTTGTTGTGCTACAAAATAGCCTCCACAAGGCTTAAAATGACAAGAATAGAGGATAGAAAAAACATCTTCTTCTACAACACAACGACACATAACATTTTCAATTCTAGTATGAAAAAGTAAACCATTGATCCAGCTATATTTCTCAATAAGTCTTGTGAACTTACTTCATTCTCTAGGAGAGAAGTGAGGTGGAAAATTGTAGGTAACAAGATAGTTAGCAATGTTAGAAAACTAAGGACTCTTCACAGAAATAGAAAATAGGTGCTCATCTGGAAAAACATCATCAACTTGGTTTGGTTCATCTGTGTTCTATAACCTTGATGGAAAATTAGTTATAACATTCTCTCATCTAGGTTTGTCAAGAATAGTTATATTGAAGTCCTACAAAAGAAGAAACCCCTGACTCACACATCCAATAACAACTAGTTTGTTCATCAAAACTCTAATAGTTGAATGATTTGTATGCACAAACTTTTTTATACCCAGTGATATAATGGTAGAATTTATTAATTGCATAGATTATAGCCAAGAATTCCTTCTCAGTAACAGTATAGTTTACCTCAACACTAGTAAAATTCTTACTGATATAATAGATGGAATAGAAGAGATTTACTTCCTTTTGTCTGAGGATGGCTCCCGTAGAAGTATCTGATGCATCAATGTCGATATGGAATGGTAGTTCCTAGTTGACTCCCCATAGTACAGGTGTAGAAATGACCTTACCTTTAATTTACTCAAAAGCTTGTTGGAAAATAGGCCTCCATGTGAAATATGCATCTTTTCCTAACAACTCAAAGAGAGGTGAGGCAATTTTACTAAAATTTGCAATAAACATGTGATAATAACAAACATGTCCTAGGAAACTACGTACTTCTTTTGGAAAAGTAAGTCTAAGAAAATTTTGAATAATTTCTATCTTTTTAGGATCTACCTCAATTCCTCTATAAGAGATATAATGAACTAGAACAATACATTCAGCAATCAAGAGATGACATTTTTCATGACTTAAAGAAATATTAGTAGCAATGCATTGTTTAAGCACCTTTTCAAGTTTTTCATTATCTTCTTCATATGTGTCACCATAAATAGAAAAATATCCATATATACTTCTACAAAATCATGAATCAAATTAGAAAAAATACTCAAGACTGCTCTCTGAAAAGTAGCTGGGACATTACACAATTCGAAGGGTAAGACATTATAGGAAAATGTGCCCCATGGGAAAGTAAAAGTAGTCTTGTCTTGGTACTAAGGGGCAATACGGATTTGATTATACCCGCTAAAACCATCAAGAAAATAGAAGAATGTATTACCAGCCAAAGTGTCTAGGACATGGTCAATAAAATGAAGTGGGAAATGATCCTTCTTGGTTGCCTTGTTATGGGCCCTATAATCAGCACATATTCTTCATTTCCCATTTTTTTAAGTTACCACCACAAATGGAGAAACCCATTGGCAATCAGATATAGGGTAAATGAATCCAACATTAAGTAGTTTCTGAAGTTCTTCCTTAACTATTTCTTGTAGGGGGGTAAGTGCACAAAGATGGGGGACCAAAAAGGGGTATAAGATGCCACTTTTTTTCTAAAATCAGCAAACTCTGAACTTCAATGAGAAATTGAGGATAGTTGCACTCAAAATTTAAGAATGTGAAAAAAACAAGAGTTTTTCTACTCCTAATCTAATTTCTAAAATACTAATTTATTTTAGAAATGGTGGAGATTAAGGCCCTAAAAAGGGGGGAGCACAAAAAGTGGTCTTGTTTTTTTGTGAAAAAACATAACATATCGTCTGATGTGCTCCCCCTGAAATTTTAACTTTTTAAAAAAATAATAATAATATCTCTGGTAAGAAATTAGCTAACAGCACCTAGTTTATCCTAGATTTTTGTACTAATTTTTTTATGAAAATATGATTTTTTTGCGATTTTCCAAAGTGGACACATCCTGAAAATGTGAAATTTTTGTGTGCTCCCCCTAGAAAGCATTAAAACTAATAAAAAATAAAAACTTTTTTTTTTTAAAGTGTGTAGAATGGAGTCTAGTTTTTGAAAATGTAATTTGTTTCAAAATTCAATGAACGAGTAGAAATCTAAGCCCAAATTAATACACGTTGGTTTTTGACAAAAATCAGACATACTTACAAAAGAAATTAGAGATGAAAAGCTTAACATAATGAGAATTCAAAATAAATTATATGGTTAGATAGCTCACAGAGAGATCTAAAAAATCATGTCATTTGATTTGATCGTTATTGAACCATGTGCAAACGTGACAGGGAGCACACAAGAAAAAATGTTAATTTTTTGTAGGTTTGTTGAAAAACACGTCTCAGACCTGTTTGAATCCCCCAAGCCTTTGGGTTGGATCTCCAAGGCAAATCCAAGCCTTAGGCTTGGTAAACTTCAATATAGTTCAACCAAACAAAACATGTGCTTTCTTAGATGATTTCTTAGGCACTTAGCTTTACTAGGGTGTTTCTTGTTTGGGTGAAGTTAAACATTAGGGGATTATGCTCTTCTCTTTAGAGAATCAGAAACCCAAACATGTTTGATTGAACTTGGGAAAAAAAACTTTTCTTTTGGTAAATGAACATGTGCTTGATGTGTTTGGGAGACACTATGAAGTAGGAGATTATGCTCTTTTCCTTGTGGAAAATCAGAAATCTTGACCTTCATTAGCTATCCATTTACTTATCTTGCATTATCTTTAGAGGGCCTGCCAAGAGAGTAATCTTTTGGGAATGAGCTAAGTGGGGAACAAGTGAACCCAACTACTCCACCCCACTATAATCAAAAGCTTCCTTCAATCCAAAGAGAGGGAAGACATGTGGCTATTTTCTATTCCTAATGCTTCTTCATGTGTAGGGCCTCGTTCCCCCAATCTTGCTAAGAAAGACTACATTTGACTAGGTGCTTGTAGGGCCAATTTTGGTCTCAATCTTCTTTACAAGACTACAAGGGGAGTACATTCAACTTGTGTAGGGCCAAGAGGTCTCAATATTTCTTGCAAAAATATGCATTTTGGTTGCTTGTAGGGCTATAGGCCTCAATTTTGCTTGTGAAATTGCAAGGGATAGTCATGAACGAACATCATTAATAGACACTTTTTAGATAGAGTCTACCCAACTCACCTCTGAAATTATCATAATCTTTGTGCAAGGATCGATCCATGTGGATTACCCAGATCACCTGAAGATTTTTACTCTCACCATATTTATTCCCAAGGGAATTCTAGATTATGAATGTGGCATGAGGGAGCCTATGTGATTCGAGCATTGAGTATCTTTTCAAAACCCACAACATGCATAGTCCTGGAAAAATCCAATATCACTTTGTATAAGGTGAAGGAATATTAAGCGTGGGCAAATATTTTGATACTAACCTAATTTTACTCTAGGGGTTGAAAGTGATTGATCATCTCCTCTTTGTGTTTGATGTGCTTGAATCACTTGAAACTTGACACTATAAGCAACAACAACATTCTTGACAACATAACACATCGTTCAAACTTGACATTTGAACAAACAAAACAAGTGGCAAATTATCTTGGGTATCCTTTGCAATCTTATCACAACAATTGCTAGTTTTTGACTCTGTGACTTAGCTCACCCAAAATCTCTCATCTTAGCCTCTCGTATGATCTTGATATTCCTGTTGACACTCAAATTTTGGATAAATTTGGATTGACTAAGTGAAAATTTCTCTAAGGCAAGGTGAGTACCCCTAAAAAACTTGTGAAGAAGGCCTACTTTGGATTCTTGTAAAAAGAGACCTGATGATTTCAATGAGAAACCACTTGGACAATGTCTTTAGCACCTTTCATAAAGAAATTATAATGGGTTTCAACCCTCAAAATTTAGTTTTGAGGTGTTTTGGAGATATCCATTTGGAGGTCATTACCCAATTCTGCACTTGTGCATGTTCCCAGTTTTATCAAGTGACCAACTTTGACGGTTTATATCTTTGGCCAAATTGATATAAATGATATAAGGAGTGTTAAAAGGTGTTTTAGGAATGAAATTGAACCTCTATGCCCATTTGCAGACCCCTGTGAGTTTATGTGATAATTTTCCCATAGCCTTTCCTTTTGCATTTTATTCTGGTTTCCTAAGTGTCAAATGCAGAATTTTTGAAGTGTCCTACTTTGAGGTCTTGCAATGTGTATATAGTTGAATTCCCTAAATAAGTGAGTGTTCCCCTGCATTGTAAACATGGAAGTGTCCCTCCATGTAATTTCTTAGACTTTTATCAATCTAGTTGACCACTTTGGTCAGCACATTCCAAAACCAATTTCTGCATTTTTACTGTTTTGTTTTCAAGAAAGTTTTGAAGGACTGACTTTGAAGGATAATGTCATTTTACCAGTTGATCATCAAAGTGAGCTAATTGAAGTTTCATTTTCCTTATGTGAAATTGAATCAATGTCCAATTTTTCCGATCATAAGGGTCCCATTTGATAGGTTTGAGAACTCAAATCAAAAGGTGTCTTATGTAGATTGTTGATGTTGACAAAACTAACTTTGCAGAACAACCACTTTCAGAGAATGGTTACTTGTTATTGAATGATTATTTTGAGATGAGAGTTGTTTCCTTGTATTCCCTATATGAAAATTTTCTACTAGGATCATTGGTTGAGCTTTGAGACATGGTTTGGTATTTTTGCAAAGGTAAAACCAAAGTTAGTTTTGTGTGTATTTACATCTCCATTTTTAGAAAGCTTTAGAATAGTCTTTCTCAGAGGTGCATAATTTGTGACCAGTTGATGTCCATATCAAGCTAGTGTTTGATCCATACTCACAACATTATAATGAACTTAGGCACAAAAATTCGAGGCCCCATAAATCCATTTAGTATTTTTACTAAATCAGTATGAAATGCAATGTTTGATTTTTTGAGTTTGCGTCTGCAGAACGAGTCGAACATAGGTGAGTTTGTGCATGATAAACTTGCTGATTGGTGGGTAACTTGTGAATCCATTTGGTGCCTATGTTCACATGTTGGAGATGAGTGTATGTTGCAGACTGTGTGATTTCAGGAGATCATTTAATCATATTGTGAAGCCATTTCTGGAGGCCAATTGCTATTAGTAAGATCAGTATTGTAGAATTATAAAAAGTGGTTCTAATGGTCGCCGGTTCAATGCTTCATGCTCCAATTGGTCAATAGGCTACATTTCGATAAATGAAAGAAATTAGAGCTTTAAAAATAAATCATGGACATCCACCAAATATGTCGGGTCTTAAAAGCATTGTTTCTCAGAAATGTGAAAGCAAATTGACAGAGGAGCTACGTGGAGTTCTACATAGGTTTGCACATGTTATGAGAAGCCAATCCCTTTTCCCTTGCGCGTGGAGATGGAAGTGAATGTTGTGAAATGGTGTTAAAGCCAAATAGGGTTCATTTTGTTCAGGGAATATAACAATTGCATTCATTGAGACAATATTTCTTCAATGGTGGTCTTATCTATTTATATGCTTTGATCGATCTTTGTAACCTTTCCAAAGATTTCACCTTTGAAGACATCATGACAAGTGATTGAGAAACTTTGTCAACGCATTCACATCATGCATATATGTATTTGGAGTGCTTTATATATTCAAATATCTTGAGAGATTCCTTGTGCAAAATATTTTGGGTGCATGTTTAGGGTAGAAGACTGCACAAGGCATGTGGTATTCTGGACAGAACAAGAGGAGAAGCATGCGCAGTAGCCAATAAAGGTTGCACAATGTGAAATAACTAGCCTGTGAAATGTTAGGAATGGGTGCACTTTGTTTAGAGTGGTTAGCTAGCACATGGTATTGGGATTAGAAACAATTTTCAAATATTTTCAAGGCAATCATTGGCAAGGCAAATATCATAGGGTTGCGCAGTGAAGGAAGGATGCAAAAACTAAAAAAAAACTTCATACAAATGCAAAATGGTGCGTAAATCCTCAAGAAAATGCCACACAAGAGCATGAATTAGAGAAATCTTCAAACAAGAGCTTTGCAAAGATCAAATTGCAAGTGTAATTAACAGAGGAGCTATGTGGAGTTCTGTAGAGGTTGTACAATACCCAAGGAAGTATACGAAATGTTTGGAGGAAGGTTGCACTGGAAAACAAAAACTTTAGAACTTTGCAAAGATAATACAAATTGCAAATGTAATTGGCAGAGTAAAATGCCAAAGGGGCCTGCACAAGCATACATGAGGTCTGCACAATGGGCAGAGATGGAGGCTTGCACATTGAATAAAAATAAAGAATTTAAAATATCCCACATGCGTGGGGCAATGTGATCGTCCAATTTTTATGTAGTAGAGTGTGTTGGTTGTTATTTGAAGTTAAGAGTAGAGCTCTTCATGGATTCTTAGTGTTTGGATTGGAAGAGAGTGCCCTCGACATGCTCAAAGGTAAAGAAATGTTTTGTGCACACAGGTGCAAACTTTAAAATCCTTCAAAACCAATAATCCCACATTGGTGGGGTGAAGAACTACAATAGTCTTTAAAAGATAAACCACTTGCATTGTAGTTTGAAGAAAGATCTTGGAGGCTCTTGGTTTGGTATACGTACCCAGGAAATGGTGACTTTGGTGATAAAATAAAATTTGTGGGGCCCGCGCAAGTGATGTAGTATCATATGGATACAAATGTGACAAGTGGCAGCTTGTCACACACTCGTGATGGTTAGGAGAGATCTGAGGAAATACCCACAAATGCGCGAGATACTAACACATGGAAATGTGAGAGAAATTGTGGGGCCTAAGGGCTCCAGGTGGCACATTTTCGTGCAGTCATGAGGTAGGGAGGCAGTTAGGCACTTAATCGGTAAGGGTGTGATGATGTTTAGTTGTGCAGTCATGAGACAAGCAAGCAGTCGGGGACTTGACCAGCAAGTGTGGGACTGGCAGTTAGTCGCATTATCACAGCGGTTAAGATATGTTGGTAAATAGTATTGCGAGTGTGCGACATAACTCCTAGTGGTTAGTCGTGCAGTCACAGAGGTCAAGAAGATCATGTCACGTAGTGATACATGGCATAATCTGGTCGCTTCTGTGTAGAAAGGAAGGGTAAACTACATATTTTAATCAATAGTTCAAACTATGATGATATGCAGATTCAAAATTTTCAATTGAATGTGCACAGGAAGGGAAAATTTGTTTTAATGGTTAAGTGGTCAGATCTTTTTAGAAATGGGAAGTGTAATATACCGTTGGAGAGGTCTCAGGATAAGGATTTCATTTTTGTAATCCTTTTGAGTGCAGAATCAAGTTTGTTAAACAAAGATTATTGCAGATCAAAGATAGTTGAAGGGAGAAGATTTTTGTAGAGATATTATGGAGGGAGGACAGGTGGCAACTTTAAGAAGATATTTGATTGTCTCTCTCTATATTATGGTTTCTTCTTCATTGTACAGGGGTTCTAAATTCTAAGAGAAAATCTCCATATTTTCAAGGTTCCAAGGATGGTGAATTCAAAACTGCAAGGCATATTTCTAATTTTGGTCTAGTTTTAAAGCTTTTGTTATTTTGAATGTATTGAAGTAGAGATATTTTAATAAAATACAGTGGAAGTCCTTGTTTCATAGTTGTGATGTGTTCATATGTTTGTATCTAAGTTCTTGTGTGTTAAATTTTTAAGGCAAGTTTAATATACTGTTTACAAGGTAGATGTGAAATTATTCTTAAGTTTCTTTCAAGGAAAGGGTAATCCTTAAGGGTGATTTTAGGGGATTCAGTGTTTGCATAAGATCTGATGTCTGGGTATGGGGATGAAAAGAATAATCTGTAAGGTATTTTGTTCATATTTATTACTATATTTGCATTAGAAGGTTTCTGTAGATGTGTGGTCATTTGACTCTTTTCCCTAGATTAGGCATTGATCTAGATTTGAATAACAGTTATCATCATCACATTTAAAATTCTAAATAGCCTTTAGTTTCTGTTGAAGAGCTTAAATGATTATGACTTTTGTTTTAAAACACAAATATTGTTGTTGATTCCTTGAAGATGTGAAGCCTTAAGGTAAACCTGCCCGAGCCTCTAAGCTCGAAGAGAAGGAGGATTATTTGATCCTCATTAACTAGTATTTTCCTTTCTAGAATCAGGAAAAAGCGCTAACAAATTAGCGACTCTATTAGGGAATGAAGTGTTAAATAACAATAGACTATCCTGGAATCTCTGGTCTTGAAATAAAGAGTCAAGTAATAGAATCTGAAATTTATTTCAGATCTGTGTAAGGAAAGCCTGGAGGTGATTTCATTGCAGTAAGTATAAAGAAGGTTGTGTGGCTTTGCTGGTTGGAGAAAACCTAGAAATAAATATATGTTTCAAATGGCTTTTGTTGTTTGAAATTTTTCCTTTGCAAGGAGGTGGTGACTCTATGTTAAAAGAACCCAATGGAGCTATAAAGAAGTCTCTAGATCTGTCGCGTTTCTAGTCAAAGAGAAATGAGCAGCAGCTTCCATTTTATGTCCAGGTAATCCTCATGTTTTTATGTGAAATAAAAGTCCCTTAAAAGGTGAAAAGGCCACTAAAGAAAGGAAACTAGTTTTGAAGCTTGTCATACTTCTTGGTTTAAATTTCAGTCATCAAAATGAGAAGTATGTTGTTGTTCTGAGAAGTCAGTGATTGCATAGTTGGATAGAAGTTTTTTCAAAGGATGAGATGTGTTTCTAAAAGAAGGGTTCAATGGATATTTTGAATTTAATGGATCTACATATGTTTCCTAGATCTGAAACTTATATGGAAGATCTTGAAGAAATTGATAGGGATACTGCATTGTTAAATCAAATCCTCCAAAAGGAAGCCATATTATTTTTAAGAGCACAAATAGGAGAGAGGAAGGAAGAATCAATGTATTTGTTTTATAAAAGGTTTTGTAATGCGTCTGATGAGATTCCAGTGGATGTTGAATTTGAAAGATCGGCATGCATTGATTTGTTTCTAGAGCTTTGTGTTCCTAAATCAGTCGGTTGGTCTACATCCGTTAGAGAAGAGGGTATTAAGCGTGCTATCAAATGGATAGATTCGATTGAAAAATCAAAATCTAGTTATGTAGATGATGTTGAATCTGATTTTGCTAGTGATGTTGAATCTAGTTATGTTGATGATAGCAATTATGATGTTGATAGTGAAGTAGATAAATATCAAGATGCTTAGGGTGAATCTATAGTTGTTGATGTTTCCATCATATTTGTGGATTTGTTTTCATATCAGTATAATAGGGCATTTTTCTTGTCTCTGTTTAAAGAGAATTTGTATGAACAACAAGAGGATGATTATGATACGGACGTAAGTTGTTGTGATGATTCTTTTGCACAAGATGATATGAGTCAAGAATTTATAGTCCTTGTTTCCAATGAGGAAAGTATTTGTAGCATCGAACAAGAGACCTAAGAAGGTGAAAATGAAGTTCAATGCTCACTAAGTAATGAAAAAATATCAGAACTCTTTACCGCTAATTTCCAGAGGTATGCACCTAATGTAAACTCTACTTTGCAGTACCCATTTGATGTATGTTTTAATAAAGATGATATGCGGATGGGTGTGAAGTATGATACATATGCTAATTTTTATTTTCCTACCTTTGAGTGAAATGATGTTCAAGATCAAGGTGCACATGAATGGGGAAATTTTGCAAAAGTTGTGTATGATGAGTATGAAGACTTATACACTGATGTAAGTTTTGACTTGGGTAGATTCAGCATGAAAGAATCTGATGCTGACCTTTCTTTTGAAAAGAGTGATAATTCTACGTGTATTTCTCAGATATGCAAGTGATAAGTGACCCATAGTTGGACAATACATTCTCATGTTTGGAAGATGTTTATAGAAGTTGTGATCAGCAAGTTGTCTCCAATTTTATGCGGTCAAATTTTTATTCAGATGTGTTTTATTCTAGTTTGCAATTTGCTTTTATAAATGAGATTCATTCTTTGGTGCAAACTAGTATGTAGAGGGCATCTGATGTTTCCAGTCATGCAAAGGGTTGGAATTTTTCTCTTTTTAGCCTTTGGGAGTAGTGAAGGGTGTGACAATTTTTCACCGCACAAGGATCAACATTCTTAGTAGTATGTTGATTTTATGTTGTCAATTGGCGGTGAGTATGTTGATGTCATATTGTATGATATGTTGAAAACATATGGAAACATTTTTGGTCATGCAGTTGGAAATAATGATTAGCACTGTTAATACCTTGGTGTTTTTGAGGCACCTTATAACAATGAGAATGTTTCTTTTTGTTTATATGATATGCTAATAAGAAATTGCAGCATCATTGATCAGGCATGACAGTGGTTATTTCAGTTTACGTTTGGTACATGGAAATGAAAATCAGATATTTGACAGAGGTAAATTTTGATTTTAGTTTGGCGGTTTAGGGCCATTTGTGAATAATTTGTATATTTGTATAGTTTCTTTTCTTTCAGTTGTGTGGTGTTTATTTTTCAATAAGGAGCCCGGTTTTGAAGTCAAGAGAGAAGAAAGTCTGATTTATTTTTAAATGGTCTACTCAACCAAGAGATTCTAGATTCTCTACATGCCCATATGGGTCACACATCCCCAATCAGATCCATTGTTGACACTCTCAAATTTTAGAGAAATTTGGATTGACCAAGTGAAAATTTCTCTAGGTCAAGGTGAGTACCCCTAAAAAACTTGTGAAGAAGGCCTACTTTAAATGCTTGTAAAAAGAGACCTAATGATTTCTATGAGAAATCACTTGGAGAATGTGTTTAGCACCTTTCATAGAGAAATTATAATGGGTATCAACACTCAGAATTCAGTTTTGAGGTGTTTTGGAGGTCATTACCCAATTCTGCACTTGTGCATGTTCCCAGTTTTATCAAGTGACCCACTTTGACGGTTTGTATCTTTTCCGGATTAATAGACATAATATAAGGAGTGTTCCAAGGATTTGTAGGAATTAAATTGAACCTATATGCCCATCTACAGACCCCTATGATTTTATGTGATAAGTTTCCCATAGCCTTTCTGTTTGCATTTTATTCTGGTTTCTTGAGTGTCAAATGCAGAATTTTTGAAGTGTCCTACTATGAGGTCTTGCAATGTGGACCTAGTTGAATTCCCTAAAGAATTGAGTGTTCCCCTACATTGTAAACATGTAAGTGTCCCTCCATGTAAGTTATTATACTTTGATCAATCCAGATGACCACTTTGGTCAGCCCATTCTAAAACCAATTTCTGTATTTTTACTGTTTTGTTTTCAAGAAAGTTTTAAAGAACTGACTTTGAAGGATAATGTCAGTTGACCAATTGATCATTAGAGTGAGATAATTTAAGTTTCATTTTCCTTATGTTAAATTGAATCTATTTCCAAGGTTTCCAATCATAAGGGTCCCATTTGATAGGTTTGAGAAGTCAAATCTAAAGGTGTTTTATGCAGATTGCTGAAGTTGACACAACTAACTTTGTAGAACAACCACTTTCAGAGAGTGGTAACTTGTTATTGGATGATTATTTTGAGATGAGATTTGTTTCCTTGTACTCCCTATATAAATATTTTCTACTAGGATTAGTGGTTGATCTTTGAGACATGGTTTGGTATTTTTGCAAAGGTAAAACCAAAGTCAGATTTTTGTGTATTTACATCTCCATTTTTAGAAAGCTTTAGAATAGTCTTTCCAAGAGATGCATAATTTGTGACCAGTTGATGTCCATATCAAGCTAGTGGTTGATCCATAGTAATAGTATTCTAATGAACTTAGGTGCAAAACTTCAAGGCCCCATAAATCCATTTAGTATTTTTACTAAATCAATATGAAATGCAATGTTTTATTTTTTGAGTTTGCGTCTGCAGAACAAGTCAAACATATGTGAGTTTGTGCATCAGTAACTTGCTGATCTATGGGTACATTGTGAATCCATTTGGTGACTGTGTTCACATGTTGCAGATGAGTGTATGTTGCAGACTACGTGATTTTAGGAGGTCATTTAATAATATTGTGAAGCCATTTCTGGAGGCCAATTGCTATTAGTAAGATCAGTATTGCATAATTATAAAAAAATGGTTCTAATGGTCATCGGTTCAATGCTCCATGGTCCAATTGGTCAATGGGATACATTTTGATAAATGAAAGAAATCAGAGCTTTGAAAATAAAACATGGACATCCACCAAAGCCGTCAGGTCTTAAAAGCATTATTTCTTTGAAATGTGAAAGCAAATTGACAGAGGAACTACGTGGAGTTCTGCAGAGGTCTTCGCATGTTATGAGGAGAAGCTAGTCCCTTTTCCCCTGTGCGTGGAGATGGAAGTGAATGATATGCAATGGTGTTAAATCAAAATAGGGTTTCAGATTATTTTCCGGCATTTGTCTCTGGTTCTGGGGGGGTCTCTATTTTTCGGAGCCATTTGAGCCGAAAAGGACTCCACCATTGCGTCCAGAAGGCCCGGGAGAGTCGAAATCACATAAAATTTTGATCATTTTGGCCTCCGAGGCTCTGGGAAAATTTTCTGGCCTACCCGAGGGCCGTACGGATGTGAAAAAGCAAAAAAAAATATAAAAAACTATTATTTTTAATAGTTTTTGTTTTATTTTTCACGCAGACTTTGTATTTTAATTGGCGCCACCC
>MU224972.1:2807837-2818926 GCA_018584345.1 Thuja plicata | reverse complement strand
CTATTCAACAATAAAGATGATTACAAAACTCCTTATGAAATACAAAGAAGACAATCCTTATAAAGGATGTCGAAACCCTAAACGGGCAACTGCAAGGAAATGGAAACTTTCCTAAAACTGCCTAAGTAAAACTTAAGCACTAAAGAGCAATTGCTAAATTACTCTAACAGAATAAGGATCAATAAAATGTTGATTGAAACACCCAAACTTTAATAAAAATATTTGCAATTCACTGTCATTTCCTACAAATTTCATGAATAGTCACATGGCATTTTGCATTAGTGAAGAGTTTTGATTCAAAATCAATTTAGGAATGAAGTACATTGTATCTTATTTCATTTGAAACAAGTGTGAAGATTAGTCGTTGATCTAAGAGGGAGAGCAAAAAAATTCTTTCCAAACTATTGGAAAAATTCTTTCCAAATTTATACTTCTATGTTCACTATTGGAAAAATTTAAGACTCTAGAATTTGTGAGCATTGGGAATGGTCTTTCATTTGTTTTTTTCAACTCAAGTCAATTGGATGTGTATTTGGGGAGAAATGCTAAGTCTTAGCATGACTGGTCAGTGATTTTTGCCTACTGTAAAACAAAGTTCAATATTTTGAATGATTTTACTTAAGTTGGAAGAATTTAAAAATTGTAATGGTTGAAATAAGGTTGTGATAGATGATAATGGTCCTGTGAATGACATGGTAGACATCCCAAATGACTTGGGGATCCAAATCTTAATGATCTTAGTCCAATTGTCTAAGGTATGTGACCATCACTACAAAGTTTAGGTCAGTAGCCAACATGTTTGGAGTTCCTATTATTTCCGTGGAGTTAATCGAGATCTATAGGGCCTAAAAGTAATTTAATATTATTTGGATAAGGGTTACTAATTTGTTTGAATCATTGTAATAGAGGATATTGTCCAATTGTCCAAGTTTCCAAACATTCACAGTCAATTTTTTATCACTGCTCCACAAGATTTGTTCATTGTTTTGTGACCATTGTTGGTTTCTTCCAATGCACATATCTTGAACTTACATTTTCCTTCCTATTTGATCAAGGTCTCCAAGGTTGATTTTTGGGGGTTAAATGTCCATTCTCTGTCCACTGACAAAATAGTGACAGTCCTCAATGTTGATCATTTTCTTGTGTATAGGCTGATAGTCACAGTAAGGGATTGAACCTTTGATAGTATTTCCCCATTTCTTTAGGGTGTTGTTACAAAAAAGGCCCTATGATGAATAACATTGTCTCTTTGAGTTGCTTGGAAGCATATAGATCCAGACCATGGTGCATGGAGTAGGTCAAGGTCAAGGGGTGTGGAGTCAAGAAGTTGAGGGTGTGATAGGTTGTAGGATGAAATACATGGGAATTTCCCAATGATCAGATGAACAAGAATGAGTGTGGAGTCTAATTGAGGAGGGTAAGAGAGTGTTTTTTGTGGGAAACCATTGCTTAACCCCGAAATTGGTGAAATAGCTCTTTCTTGTGTGTACTTGCATGTTTCAAAGTGGAAAGTTTAGAAGAAAAGGTTTGATGGTGTTTCATGATGATCTTAAGATCATTGTCACAGTGCTTTGACTAGTATCAGCATGACAGTAAGTATTTTGATACTTGTTTATTAAAACATAAAACTATTTATATTGAAAAGGGGTTGGAATTATTTGTAATGGATAGTGGGAATTTTTATAATACTTGGAGGTTTCTAAAGAATAGAGTTTGAGTCTTGTTTTGATCACTGTTCTATCACAGAGAATATAGGGCAATCATTGTTTTTAATCATGTATTTTGAATTGCAATCAAAATTGTGAGTTTATTAACATGGTTATTAGTTCAAGGGAAGAGAATTCAAATTCTTGTAAAAAATTTTAAATCATTTCCAATAGTGGCTATCAAATGGATTGGTGAAATAAAAACTATTTTCATATATTACTGCATTGTTTGGGCAAGACTGCTATATTGTCAACAATTAGAAGATAAAAAAATTTGTCCTGATGGATTGGACACTGATGTTTGAGTCTTATTTTGATGAAACAATGCATAGAAAACACTCATCTATATCCAAGGCATCTAGAAGGTGTTATTTCATTGAAGATCTTAAGGTGTTGATTGTGATAAGGTAACAAGGTAGTGTGCTAATAGGCTAATGTTGACTTTACTTTTCCTCTAATGTTGTGTGTGTCTCTCTCTCTATCTATCTATCTAAGATTATGTTTTGCGGGTCTAAAACTTGAAAATTTTCATGAAGAGTAAATAAATTATATTTAAGTACATTTACATTCCTTGTGTAGAGATGATTTGCTATGTTGAGTTGCTTGGGTATAGAGAGAAATAGAAGTCCTATTTGTCTTTGATGGTGGTTTGGAGTGAATGTATGAATAATGTGGTACAACATTATCAAGAGCGTGAATGTCTCTCAATCTTAACAGCATATATTCTTAAGAGTAGTGTGTAGTAATTACTCATGGAGAATTGACTAGTGTTTTCATGAGTCCTATTCCATATGAGAATCAAGGGAAGTTGTTTGTGAGAGGAATGTGTAAAGGGTTATGGATGGGTGTTATGTCAATAAGTTCTTAATGTGATTAGGAGTTTGGGAATGTCTCTTGAAGTGATTGTGAGGAGACTTGTTAAAGAGATGGTAGATGAGTTGTGTTTGGCGATTGGTAGTTGGTTACTGAAATGTGGAGTCACCATAAAGTGAAAGAGTTGGGGGTTTTCAAATGTGTTAATTGTCCTTGAAATGAGATCATTCAAGGGGTGTTTGATAGTTTTCCTTAAGATTTGATCAGAGATGTTGTTGTGGGAAGATTGTGTAAGTTGGTAAGAAGATGTTGAAAGGGTTGCATACATGGTGTAGGAGTTATGGTCAGAAAATAGGAGAGGGAGTTTACTGATTAACAAAGGATACGTTGAAGGACATTTGTGAGTCCTTGTTAGCAAAACATCATACAAAAACCAAAATATGATCATCGGTACATTAGGAACATAATATCTCTTGGCCTTTCAAGGTATTCAATGACATCAAAATAAACTTCTTCCCAAATAGTATAACTTTGTTTTGTAACAACACCTTTTTTGAATTCCACATGTATAATCTATGCTACCACATTTTTCATACATGTCTACCAAAGCATTTTATCAAATAGTTCACTACCTTGCTGCTATGGGTAAAAGCCTAAAATAGGCTTAATAGTTTTTTTTTAAAAAGTGAATCAATTCCAAAGCAGTGACTCTCGACTAATAAAACTAGGTGGAAATATAAACTTGAGCATGAAATATAAATTTACCATAAAAATAGTTCATTCCCGCATAGGAGCTGACAACCCTGGATAAAAGAAGTGAACTGTTTGATAAAAGCATTTCTTGGACCAATAATCTCATTGTAGACGAGGACCCTAAATGATAAACCTCTGAAAATGTTGCATCTATGGGATACCCTGGAAACAATTCCTACATGAACAATACCCAACAAATATCAGTATGCTTTAAATGCACATAAAATGGAAGCTAAGTGATATGGCTCACGTATAAGGCCTCAATCTCTTGTCATCCAGCTCCTGCTTTGGTCGTGAGCTTGCCCTAAACTCGTTTGACTCCTCCTTGGCAGATTGCACTCCTGTATGGGAATGAACTATTTTTATGGCAATTTATATTTCATGCTCAGTTTTATATTTCATGTGCAATTTTATATTTCGGCCTAGTCGAGAGCCATTGCTTTCGAATTGATTCATTTAAAAAAAAAAATTAAAATAGCTATTAAGCCTATATTCAAATTATAATAGAATTGATTCATTTTTTTTTTTAAAGTTAAAATAACTATTCATTTGCTTGCTATAATATTATTGAATTTATATATTATCATTTAATTGTTGAATTTATATATTATCATCTAATTGTTCGAGGTGACCCCTTCGAATTGATCTTCTATATTTTTTATTTTTGTCATGTCATATTTTTTATTAGAGGACCCTTCTACACATACAAAATATAAGGACCCATTTTATTTTTCACCACCTAAACTTGAGGAAAGCATACCTCAGTGGCATGAAATAATTATACATTTTATCAAAAATAAATTGTTTGACCCATTTGTAAAATCCTTAAATGAGGGTTTAAATAATCTTAAAGACTTGTTATCAAAACTATGGCACCAACAAAATCACCAAGGTGAATACAACCCTAATAAACCAAATCAAGGTATTGGAGAATCTTCTTGAGGTCAAAATATACCAACCAAGAATAAATATTCATACATTTGATGGTAAAAACATAATTTTTATGGATAGGTCTCATAGAACACCAATTCAAGCTTCAAAATACATCAAATAATATAGTGGTTAACATAGTGTTACTATATTTATAATTAGGAACTTACCAAAGGAATTTATGTGTCGTCGGAACCCTTAGTACACATTAGAACCCCTTAGGACCCATTATTGTATTCTAAGACCCTTCAATACCCATTAATGGGTCCTAAGGGATCATATCATTAGTTTAACTATAAGTCATATTTATTGACCCTAAGGTGTTTATTATTTATACTTATTAATTCACTAATGTAAATATGTATTGCATTGATCCATTGATCTATAATTCAGGTTTAGGTATGTATGATAATCTATTCTAAACATCATAAACATCATAAGGTTAAGTTTAAAGTTTAGGCTTAAGTACATTGATCAATCATAAACATCATAAGCGTCCATTCTAAATATACATCATAGGAATCATATGCATCATAAATCACCATCCATAACATAAGCAATGAACAATCCATATACCATCAATAAACACATCATATAAGTCTGTTGCAAAATATCATGCCTCATTTCATATATATCAAAATATAATGTATCAATCATAATACAAAATCCTCAAAGGTTCAAAAAATGTCACACAAAATGAGGGTTAGGTGACACTCTCTTTGTCTCGATCTCCTGGAGTTGGCATGGTGCTACTACCAGGACCTACTGGAGGTGGATCGTGTATTAAAACCATTAAAAGGTACATCATGAATTATTCATGTAAAGGCACTAAGATTTAAAGCATAATGAATTAATTATGTCACCATATAAGTCAAATAAAATTATATCAAGAAATCAATGTCAAATAGATAATATACTAATCACATACGTCATACATTTCAATCATGTCATTCATCTTCTTCTTCATCCAACTCTTCATCTATATCATTTGATTTAGATTCAAAATTGAAAGGATTGGCCATATCATCATCATCATCATTGATATCTATTTCAAAAAGTTCATCATCCACACGGATATCATCTTCATGTTCCCATTAACTCCTACATCATTACGATCTAGTTCCTCTTCTTTGACATCTTCGTTAGGTACATCATCAACTAACTGTTGATCCTAATCATCATCCAGTATATCATCTTCTAGTTCTTCAGTATCTTCTTCTTCCATCACATTATACTTTATCGGTCTTCCTCTTGGATCATGTCTAAAAACAAATGAACAACCTAGTTTATGTGGAACCTCTGAGTAAAATACCTGCTCACATTGGCTTGGAAGAATATAGGGCTCATTTGCAACTCACTCAAAGGACCTTGATACAACCATTGTAAATCCATTATCATGCTTGAAATTACAGTTCTCTCAGGATCATTTTCATTCAATCGTAGCCTATACCATTGGATGATGAATAAAACTAATTTGAAGGACTTAAAGTCACACTCAAGTATATCATCCAAAATCTCATAGTATCAAATTTCTGAGACTTCAGGATGTATGTCTCTTCTAGATAAAATGTTAATAACCAAGGAAGGAAACTTTATATTAATTTTACCTCCATTTCTATTTAATTGAATGACATTTTTCATTGCATAGTTGGATTCTTGAATGCCACTAAAAAAATTTGAAATTTTTTCTTTGTCACACCTTCCATTCAATATTTTTCATAATGTCTCTATTATATTCTTTCTGATATGCATAGTATCAAACAAATACACAATTTGTAGCTTCTCATAGTAGGGCAACAGGTACAAAATTGTCTAGGATAACTTTTCAGCCCCTTTGGAAGTTGGTCATTAATTATTGACGACCTTCATGAAGCATATAAGTCAAAAAAATATAACAACGACAATCATTGTCAATTACAACATTAGTAAGAAAAACACAATATAAAAATAGAAATTCCAAACATATCATATATGATAGATAAAGAATTTGCTTGAATGACATTACCTTGATGATTAATTCTATTATATTCCAACTTCCATACACAAGGTGTCATTCTTCGTAGTTTTGATCTAGTCTCTTCTTTCCCATTGAAAAGATGTTTTTCAGTAGTTCAAAACTTATGATTTATGTGGAGGAAGTGCATATACTCATCAAACACTTTCTTTCCTAAACTTTTTGAATTACGATATTTTATCTTTGGACCACAAACTGGACATGCAAATTTTCCCTTTATTTGAAGACCTGCAAGATCATATATAATTGAATTAAATATCATGTATATATTTTTTAATTATATATATTGAATACATTATTTTTAAAAATGCATGATATAGACTTTATAAAATTAAAAATTATTAAAGTGCGCAATTTGAACTTTATAACATACAACAAAAATGTGTTAGCCCTGGGGTATCATGAATTTTTCATACAAGCATGGCATGGAATTAAAATTGTCTTTGTCCTCTTGGTCTAGAGACATAATACATAGTGAATCTATTCCATAACTTTAGTAACACGTCGATGAGAGACTCAATATATATATATTCATATCTTTAACTTGGTACTTACCTAGTTGAATAAACAGAAATATTATGTAATTATTATAACCATTTTACTGCAATATTATATATATAATTTAATGTACATGGCTATTAAATGAAAAAAAATACCTGAAATAATCATTGCCAACATTGTGTGCTCCCTCTTTATTGACATCCATTGAGGAATGTTATTTTTGATAACAAAAACAGACCACACCGAGTAAATAGATCTCAGCTCTCCAAATGGATTGACACCGTCTATTGCCAATGAAAGTCTGAGATTACAAGGTTCTTCTTTAAAGTGTGGTAATTTTTCCTATATTTCCCTAAATGCAAAACCATGTGCAGACATTCAAATAATTCCATCTCCACTTCTATTATGTGCATGGTAATCCATAAATTGTGCTAACATTTCACACCTAAATAATCGTTTCATACGTGGAATAATGGGAATATAATGAAGAACCTTGTGAAGCTCCTTTTTTGTTAGTTGATCTATTCAATATCTACGTATATGACATTCTAGGCATTTTGTTGCAAATTCATGTTGTTTATGATATATAATATGATCATTGGGACATGCATCTATTGCTTGATACTCCATTCCAATATCTTTCATAATGGAAGATAATTATCAGTATGAGCAAGGTAGACTAGTATTTGATGGTGGTAAAAAAATGACCTATCAATCTACAACAAAAAATAATAATTTGTTAATATAAAGAATATTAATGGTACATATTTCACCTTTTATTTACTAGATATGAAATAACAACAAAAATAGATGATAAAAGATGGAATCTATCACATATCTTAACATACGTGAGATTGTTATGTTGGATAAACCATTCATAACCTTCAAGTTCACCAAAAATAATACAACAGAGAGAGGAGTTGTTTGGGAGCCTTCATAAAGGGGCTTATATGCCTTCTCAAGTATAGGTAAGTCATGGACAACATCAAAGTCATCTTGATCATTATGATCAGTTGCACCAGTACTAAATGTGTCATGGATCAATGTATTTGTACCATCATCTTCAACTGTATTTTCTGGTGTGTGATCATCTTCTTCCATAGGATCATTAACTTCAACTTCGATATTCACACCTCCTTGTTCCTCCACTTCATGGAAAACCACATTCTCTGGACCATGATAGTCCATATCTTATGTCCTAGGGCCCCCCACCTATATAATAATGATCAACAAAAATAAACCATGATCATGATCTAAACATAAATATTACAAATACAATCAATATAAACACATATAATAAATAACTTACCAATGGACGATAATCATGTCCCCCATCAATGTGACCATGCTTCCTAAAATGTTTCTCATTTGTTGTGATTAAAAATCTTCTCGTCTTTAAGCCCTTGCAATTATTGGAGAAAAAATAACGTTTCCCATCACCTTTTCTTTTTAATGTAGACCACAATCTAGCAATTCTCTCTTGTTTTATTCTTGACTAATATCATCTGACATGATTTTTCTTCACAACCAACAAAATTGGACTACAAAAAATTCAAACTATAACCTTCAGAAACCTAGCAAAATGTTGTCGCAAGTACGAAAAATATTGTCCATGCAAGTATATATATATACGAAAAAACATTGTCAGCTAACCCTAAGGGATTTATTTTTTTAAAAAACTTTTTTATTTGTTGGAATTTCAACCAATGTATCCATCAGCGAAATTCCAACAAACATCGGGCATTTTTTTTTTAAAAAGAACATTTTGACCCATTTTACATCATAACATCTGACAAAACAAAAAAAAATCCATATTTTGTCAGAAACTTTCATCATATTTTGATGTTAAATGAGTTTGTGTGAATGGTAAAGACCACACTAGATAATGTTAACATCAAATAAGGAGTATAAGAAAGATCCCAGATAAACAAAGAATTGTATTGTATGTTGATTGCTAATGATTCTAAAGTATAGAACAAGCCTCGATCAACTAGAACGGCAAAAGCTAGAGAACTAGGAGAAAAAATCTTAGTATCAACATCGAATTCATCAGAGGTTCATGAGAAACAAGGACAAAAAAAAACTAAAATATAGAGTTGAACATAGATAAGTTTACCATTACCCAAGATAGGTATCAAAGTATGGACCAGATACCATAACTGAACAAGAGTAATTACACCACCAACCAAAATCCTAAATATAGCAAAAAGGATAATAGATAGTATGTAGGGTTGAATACCAAGGTGAGAAGCCCCTATAATATGGGATAAGCTATAACAAAAAGGAACATAGGAAAGCCCAGATATACAAAATTGGGCATCTAAACCAAGAAGAAATCAGGAACTTTCCCCATCACATTGCACCATTGCTCTTTGATATAGACCCCAACCCTTCCATTGATCTGAAAGGATAGTAAATTAATTAAATAATTAAAAATAATTTAATTAATAGAAGAAATGTTAGCTTAATTAATTATGCCAAAGGTGTTTCATATCTGAAATGCACCACCTGATTATACAACATATCACTGCAAGACGATTGAATGCATCACAACCATTTATTTCATCATCTTCATTTCTTATTAGAACCAAGCCAAAAAGTAATAAAGTGATTCAACAACTTAGAAAACACAAACCGTGGGACCATTTTAGTTTTACCCCTCTTATGAAATTTCGTACAACACTTCACTTGGCGGATATCTCATTCTTGTGAAGCCTTTGTTTGGCATAGGTAGAAAGTGATCAGACATTCTTGCAAATAACCACTGAAAGGAAGATTCGGAATTTGGACAAATAAGAATTTGAGCCACTTTATGCTGGCAGAATAATTCCCTCATTCTTTCTTTATTTGGCATGATCTTGGTAATGTTTGTGTGGGCTTTCAATGAATCTTTTTTTTTGTTCATGGTGTAAGGATTACAATGAATTTATTTTCTAACCTGTGACACTTTCCTGTGTGTATTAAGATGCACATATTACATAATACAATATCTTCTCAACATAGTGGTTATGCATGGGAGAATGTTTGTATTGCTACTTGTCATCAGAGTTTTCTTTTGCAATTCCTTCTGATCACTGTGTAAAACATTGAATCAACTAGTAGGAAGACTTTGGAGAATGTTTGCTAGATATTTAATTATTACTTGGTCTTGAGCATCGGTTTGGTGAAGATTGATATTGGATTTGAGTTTCTATTCCTACTGTTTAATATTTCTAAACCTTGTCATTTGATTCCAGATTGTTACCTGCATTGTTTAGTCATGTTATTTACATTGAAAAATTATTGTGTAGTTGAAAGAAATTTGTGTGTATGGGCCCGTTTGTTTCACCGAATTTGTGTATGCTAGAATAGTTAATTCTAGAATTCAACTGAATCCTAGAATTCTGCTATTCTGAAAATGAATTCTAGAATATGGGTTGGACCCATTTGGTTCACCCGGAAGATGACTGAGAAGATGCATAAGAAATTTTAATTGTTTATTTCTTAATTTTTTAAATACAGTGTGTATATGTGTGTGTATATATACACACATACATGTGTATATATATACATATGTGTATATACACACATGTGTGCATATATATACACATGTGTGTATATGTGTATACATGTGTGTATATACACACATATATAAATATGTATACACATATACATATGTATATATACACACATACACACGTGTGTGTCTATACACAAACATACACACATATAGACATACACACATACACACATGTGTGGGTATATATACATACATGTGTATATACACACATGTATATGCACATATACACACATGTTATATACACACATACATGTATACACATACACACATCTGTGTGTATACACACATTTGTGTATATATACACATACACATATATACACACATACACACATGTGTGTGTGTGTTTATATACACACACATGTGTGTGTATATATACATGTGTATATGTGTGTGTATATACACACATGTGTGTATTACATGTATGTATATGTGTATACATGTGTGTATATACACATATATATAAATATATACACACATGTATACACATACACATGTATGTATATATACACACATGTGTGTGTCTATACACAAACATACACATACATACATACACACGTGTGTGGGTATATATACACATGTGTATATACACACATATATATACACATATACATACACATGTATATACACACATACACATATACACATACACACATCTATGTGTACACACATACACACATTTGTGTATATATACACATACACATATACACACATACACACGTGTGTGTGTATTTATATACACACATGTGTGTGTGTATATATATACGCACACATGTGTGTGTATATATATATATACGCACACATGTGTGTATATAC
>MU224972.1:2791801-2804473 GCA_018584345.1 Thuja plicata | reverse complement strand
GAAGGTGAGTTATTCTTTTCTCAGAACCTTCGGTTGTGAAGCGTTTGCACATATAGATTTTGAAAATAGAACTAAGCTGGAAGCTAAATCTAAGAAATGTATATTTGTTGGATATGGCATTGATGAAATTGGTTATAGGCTTTGGGATTTTGAAAATAATAAAATTATAAGAAGTAGAGATGTCATATTCAATGAGAAAGTGTTGTACAAAGATCTGTTGCAGCAGCGTGAGAAGAAAGAAAATGATTATGTAGTGTTGGATGATATTCCAAATGATAATGTTCCAGAAATTCCTTATGCTCTGCAACAACAGCAACAACAAATGCCACACACCCCAGTAAATGCTAGACGGTCAACAAGGCTAAGTAGACCTCCAGATAGATTTTCACCTTCTTTGTATTCTATCTTATTAATTGATGCTGGTGAACCTGAATGTTATAATGAAGCTATGCAGGCGGATACAAAATTTCAGTGGGAGTCTGCAATGATAGATGAAATGGACTCCTTGCTGAAAAATCAGACTTGGGATTTATGTAAGTTACCTGCAGGTAAACAAGCTTTGCAGAATAAATGGGTTTACAGGTTGAAAGAAGAAGATGGAGGTAAGAAAATATTTAAAGCCAGATTAGTAGTAAAAGGATTTGCATAGAAACATGGTATTGATTTTGATCAAATTTTTTCTCTAGTTGTTAAAATGACTTCTATTCGTACTGTTTTAAGTATCGTGGCTACTGAAGATTTGCATTTAGAGAAGCTTGGTGTTAAAATAGCCTTTCTTCATGGTGATTTGAATGAAGAAATATATATGGTACAGCCACAGGGATTTGAGGTCAAGGGTAAGGAGAGTTTAGTGTGCAAATTGCAGAAAAGTTTATATGGTGTGAAGCAAGCACCTTGGCAATGGTATATTAAATTTGATACTTTTATGAACAAGAATGGATACACTAGATGTAATTCTGACCATTGTGTTTATTTCAAGAGGTTAAATAATGACAGCTACATTATTTATGTTTATATGTTGATGATATGCTTGTAGCTGGATCTAACATGGATCATATTAAGGGGTTGAAACAACAATTAGCAAAATCTTTTGCTATGAAGGATTTGGGGACAGCAAAACAAATCCTTGGCATGAAAATTTGTAGAGATAGGAAGAACAGAAAATTAACTCTATCTCAGGTTGATTATGTTGAAAAGGTGTTGCATAGATTCTACATGAAGGATGCCAAAGCTGTCACTACACCTTTGCCTGGTCATTTGAAATTGACTAAAGAAATATGTCCAAAGACACCAGAAGAAGAGGCAAAAATGTCCAAGATACCTTATGCTTTAGCTGTAGGGAGCTTAATGTATGCTATGGTATGTACTAGGCCAGATATTGCACATGCAGTGGGATTTGTTAGCCGGTATATGAGTCACCCTGGGATTGAGCATTGGAATGCAGTCAAATGGATTCTCAGATATTTGAGAGGTACATCCAATAAGTGTTTACACTTTGGGGGCTCTTATACTACTGTTCATGGCTATGTTGACTTAGATTTGGCAGGAGATATAGATACCAGACAGAGTACTACAAGTTATGTATTTACTGTTGGTGGGATAGTAGTGAGTTGGATTTCTCAGTTACAAAAGGTGAATGCGTTATCCACTACAGAGGCAGAGTATGTTGCTACTACAGAGGCAGCCAAGGAGATTATATGGCTTCAATTCTTCATCAAATAATTGGGACATCCACAGGCAGATAATTATTTGTATTCAGATAGTCAGAGTGCCATTCATCTTGCAAAGAATTTTGCTTTGCACTCAAAAACAAAGCACATACAATTGTGATATCATTTCATCCGGTCAGTTTTGGATGATGGACAGTTAAAGTTGGAGAAGATACATACAGATGATAATCCAGGAGATATGTTTACAAAGGCAGTGACAAGGGAGAAGCTGAATTCCTCTTCAGCTTCGGTTGGTCTTCTAGACTGAACAGAATAAAAGAATAGCAGAGTCCAGGGTGGTTTCTTTATTCCAGCGGGAGCTATAGGTTTGGTCAATCAGTCTCCAAGTGGGAGGATATTGTTGTGGAGTCTGATCAGTCTCCAAGTGGGAGATTGTTATGTATGTGGAGCCTAATCAGACTCAGTTTCTTTCGGCATGGTTCCCCCCCAGACATATCTATTTGAGCCCCTCAACGCCAACAATGATTTAATAATATTGTAAAGGATTGACCATTGATTTTCTATTAGTCGGAGTATTTTTTGCCCTAATTAGGTTAGGTAAAATATGCTTGTGAAAAGGCCTTAGGTTTTTGAGATTTCATTGTATGAGGGATTTTTTGTAGCTTCCTGTGACGGTATTGAGTTGCAGGTTTCAGATTGTAATCACTGGATAATAATAAAAATATTGGACTCGCTATTGGTGGATGTAGCCCAGGAATTGGGTGAACCACGTTAAATCTCTGTGTCATTTGTGTTCTCTTCCATGCTTATATTTGCATTTTTTCTGCTTATTATTATAACAGATTGTGCTTCTTCAAGTACATCAAATTGTGACACTTGTCATAAGGGGATTGGGTTGAAAGTGGTGAGGAATGTGACCATTTAGGGAAATAGGACAAGAAGCCTCTAGAAGATAGGGCTCATAAAGAGGGAAGACTTTAGGGGATAAGGCCTCTTAAAGAGGGTGTAAGAGCCTTAATGAGGATGTAAGAGGCATTTATGAAGGTGTAAGGGATATTTATGCTTATGGATAAGCATGGATTGAGATTTTTGACTTTGGGGAAGGGATTGAATTCCTAATCCAAACATTAGGAATGTGACATCATTAGGGAGAGTTTAGAATTAGGATTAGGATTAGGACTAGGATTAGGATTAGGATTAGGATGGGTGAAGAGGTTGGGATTAGTTTGAACTAAGGGTTAGGTGGTTGGGATTTGTTAGGTTAGCATGTGTGAAGAGGTTGGTTTGAGTTAGAACTCAAGGTTAGGTGGTTGGGATTGGTTAGGTTAGCATATGTGAAGAGGTTGGGTTTAGTTAGAACTCAAGGTTAGGTGGTTGGGATAGGTTAGGTTAGGGGTTAAAGGGAATATTAATGAATTGAATTACATAAATAACATATTCATTCAATAATAGAGGAATAAGATTTTAATTAATTATTAAGCTATTGGTTGCTTTTAATAATTAATCAGGACTATAGCCAATTAATTAAATTAATTAGGGCTAGGGGATGACATAGATAATTTAGGTAATGCTTAATTACTTAACTGATAATGCTCTAAGAAGGCACTAAATATGATGAGATGTGTTAATCAGATTTAGGTGTCTACAATAACATGTGTGTATATGTGTATATACACATGTATGTATATATACCCACACATGTGTGTATGTGTGTATATGTGTACATATGTGTGTATGTGTGTGTATAGACACACACGTGTGTATGTGTGTATATATACACACATGTGTATGTGTATTCATGTGTGTATATGTTTATATGTGTGTATATACACACATGTATACACATATACACACATGTATGTATATACACATATACACACATATGTAAAGCTTAAATTTGGTTTTATAAAAATTGTAATTGGAATAGCCAATTCCAATTCCACCTATTTAGGTGGAAGATACATATTCCCATTTTGGGGCAAAATTGGAATTTGAAAATTCCAATTCCAATTTTGTAAGATGGACACAAACACAGAATTGGCATTATCATGAATTAGATAATGTCAATTCCAGTCTAATTCCATGAAACAAATGGGTCAAGGGAGGATTTTTGCGCATTTGATAATCTGTAGATAAGATAAGATAAGATAAATTTATTAATGTCCAACAAGAGACCAACAAGGGTCTAAGGGACTGGAAAGGTACAGCAAAAGGAACAGTGAACCAACAGACCACCAAACAGTGGCCGGGAAAACAACCAAGAGCAAAAAAGGAAATAAGAGAATAAGAAACAACAGGCAAGAAGAACATACACAAGAGAAGGACTAAGGATCATTTTCAGGTAGAAAGAAATCCAACACAGAAGGATAATGATCCAGATGAGCAGGAACCCTGGGTTGTCATTGTGAGCTGGTAGAGATGTGTCGCTGACGGGTAAAGGTGTTGCGGGGTCTCACAAATCTAGAGTGGCTGGTGATGGAGGCAATGCGAGGCCACTTCACCCCCCGTAAAGGAGACGAGGGCGAGAAGAAGGTCGTAATGAGATGATCAGATATCTATCTCTGGGGGAACATGGATGTGTGTCCTCAGTTCGAGTGGGTTGTGATTTGGATGTTGACAAGCTATTTTTCTTTTATGAATGTGATTTTTGTTTATGATTTGTGATGAGCAGTGTAGAGGTGAGTATGTATTAATATTTAATAATAAATAAAATTTTGTCAAAATATTAATATTTAATAAAAATGAATTTTAATATTTTATAGCTTACTTTTCCTTTGCTCGTGTTTAAACCAATTTCACCCTTTGTTTATGTTGGTTTCACCCTTTTCATATTTTCTCATCTATCTGCATTTTTTTGTTACTGTGAATATGGCGTCAAGGAAAACATGTGTTGGGACAAATTGGTTTTTTTTTTAATTTTTGAATGAGATTAAGTTGTCAAAAACAAGATATAATTTCAAATTTATAAATAATTTCAAAAATATGTTTATGTTTAAAAAGAACTTAATTATACACATACACGTACACGTACACATACACATACATATAGATGTGTGTGTGTGGAATTGCATACTAAAGATTGATTCTTGTAATATTTATAGTGAAATATTTTAGTTTTTATTATAAAGTTTATTTAAAAAATCTTTTAAAAAGATAGGTAATAAATTACGAGGCTTTTAATTATTTTTTCTTAATATTATAATCAAATTTTTTTAAGTTATAAAATATTATTTATTTACATAATATTCATTTTATAAATATTAGTAAGAAAAAAACTATTTTGTAATAATTGTGGTTTATGTTTTGTTTAAATATACATTATTACAATATTAATGTGTTTAATTAAAATATATGTATAATTATATTTGTATTCACTATAAAATAAATTACATTAATATAATATAACTTGAATGATAAATTACTCACAAATAATCAATCATTTGCACAATAATATAGGTATTGTCAAAATGACTAGTTCAAATAATCAATCATTTACACAATAATATAGATATTGTCAAATTTCTATAAGATATAATTTATAGGGATGACTGGTTAACAAAAAGTCCAAAATTAATTTATTTTTACAGTTTATTATTTGGAGCTAAAATGGACAATCAATGTCTCATATTGTGTGCGAATTGAAGATGATTGAATTGATTTGAATCATCAAATTTTTTTGTCGATCGTTTATGTTTCACATTGCTACATACTAGAAGTCACATGCGTTTGTGCATGCAACAGTGAGCCGATAGGAGATTTTATTTTCACCTATAAAACTCTATGCCACATGAATAAATTGTGAAGAGAAAAGGTTTGTGGAAAATATTACAATATTCATGAATTCATTTTTTGATATCACCGATAATTTCATTTTGATTGTTGGCAAACCTTACAATATATACTTTCATTTCATTTTCATTTTATTTCTATGTATATGATTACAACATGGCATTTTGTGTTTTGCTACCACTATAGAATCCCTCTTGACATAATAAATGACACTAAAATATTTAAAAATTTGAAAAGGTTTATTTCTCTATAAGGAAATAGATGGTGTCTTAGATTATAAAGATTTAACTCTAGTCTAAAAATTAAATTAAACTTAGTTGATGGTTCTATGGATGAAAATTTGTGAAAATATTCAAGGAATTTCATGACGCGGAGTGTAGCCAATGTTCACAGCACAACCCTCCAACTGAGATAAACAACTTCCTGTATTTGTCTGTGCTATGTTCAAGCAATCGGTACAGGCTTCCTTAGTAAAACATTTCAAACACCAGGAAAGTCAATAGATTGTTTTATTCGCTCCATCCTTCTGAGACAACGCAACAAAGAAATCAACCATCCTCAAATTTGTAGTGCACAAATCGCTCAACAAACTTTTCCTTGTGAGAGAAAATGAATTGACATCCCTTCCAATACTTTGACTGTCGTACTACTATGAATTGTACAACTGTAACTTTTCATCAAAAATGTAACGTGTATAAAGCTTATTAATTCATAGCACAGGAAACAACTATCATAGATTGTTCTTCCTCAGATATATTAGAGGAATTTTCAATTTGGAAATAATTGGCATAAGTATCTCAAAGATATTTCTTTTGATCTTGCACAATTTTTGTCTATTTTACTACTTTTAAAGCCACATTTCCCAATTCTTTTTCTATTTCCTGAATCAAATTGAAGAAATATCAGTTACAATCGTCCATTCACAAAATTTGTTTCACTAACAAAATCCATTAGTATACATGTTACTGATTTATCTAGCTAAAATGACATCCATGATGTTGGAAGAAGCAGCTATGGTGATTCAAGTTGAATACCAGAAAAGAGGTTGATACCCATTTTTCTTAAAACCGAACACACCTAATAACCTTTATAGATTCATTCTATTGAAAGAAAATTGATATTTTGAGTTAGGCTTTCATTCCTAACGGATTGCAAATAGAATGAGAAAAATTGTGAAGCTCAAAAAATGTAGATAAATGCTACTATTCAGTTCATTATATACCTCTCTTCAGGGCGTCAAATCTTATCTCCCTTCTAAACATAAAAATTAACAATTATGGTAAATTTGTGGACATGTTTCTATTTGCAAGATTTAATTTTTACAACTTTTTAATATTTTTGGGTTGTTTTTTAAGTAAACAAAGTAAATAATATTAAATGTATTGATTAATATGTAGCGAATAAATCAAGAAAAAAATTGTAATACAAAGCTTGAGAGATCTTATCCAATTCAATCCAAATTATTGGGAAAAAAGACAGATTATTTTCACGTAGGAAAATTATTTTTCAAGAGCAAAGCTCCCACAATTGGCTAAAAATATTTAATAATTAATAATTTATTTGTATAATCTCCAATTTCATTATTCCTATTATTCTTTCTAAATTAGAATGTATGACATTTTTTGACATTAACATTTCAGAACACACTCCATGATCGAACAAAGTGTTGATCTTAAAGAAATCAGACACACCTAAGAAAAAGGTATAGACTTAAAGATGACAAATCATGAAAGTACAAACAATACTTACAACATTGAGAGTGTTTTTTTGTTTGAAGCTTTCTTCTAAAATAGTAGATTGTTGTTTTGACAGTCTGATTTTTTTCCTTGTACCATTATCGTCTTCTTCTTCATCACTAACTCTACAATACGTTCTGTCTGCCTCAAATTCCTCCCTCACAACACAACGATCCCAATTGGTTTGTATGCCACAACTGTCTTCGTGGTCGATTACATTGAATTCCAAATGAAAAGATGATACATTGATGTTAGCAGAGGATGCCCTATTACTATTATGGGTTTCCTCATATTGATTAGAATAGCAGTTTGCAAGAGGCAATTTTTATCATCAATATTTTTATGCTTGGGCATGGTGGACGCTTCATTTGCAATCATAGACTCGTAGATAAGAATAAAGCACACAAACCCAAATCAAAAAGTAGCTTTAAATATTATTAATTTTAATTAGATTGTATGTAAGATTTTGTTATAATTATGGAGTATATTCAAAATATTGATAAAAAACTCTTTACTACTTTGAAAGCCAGATTTCCCAATTCTTTTGCTATTTCCTGAATCAAAATGAAGAAATATTAGTTACAATCATTCATTCACAAAATTTGTTTCACTAACAAGATCCATTAGTATACATGTTAGTGATTTATCTAACTAAAATGGGGACCATGATGTTGGAAGAAGCATCTATGATGATTCAAGTTGAATACCAGAAGAAGAGATTGGTGCCTAGTTTTTTGAAAACCTAACACACCTAATAACCTTTATAGATTCAATCTATTGAGAGAAATTGGTATTCTGAGTTGGGCTTTCATTCTCAGTGGAATACAAATAGAATGAGAAAAATTGGGAAGCTAAAAAAATGGTAGATAAACGCTATTGTTGAGTTCATTCTATACCTCTCTTCTGGGCGTCAAATCTTATCTCCCTTATAAACAAAAAAATTAAAAATTATGGTAATATTGTGGATATGTTTCTATTTGCAAGATTTAATTTTTGCAACATTCTAAATTTTTTGGGTTTCTTTTTAAGTAAACAAAGTAAATAATATCATATAAGATTAAATGTTTTGATTAGTATGTAGGGAATAAATTAGAAAAATGGCAATACAAAGTTTGAGAGATCTTATCCATATTCAATCCAAGTTCTTGGAAAAAAAGACAGATGGAAAGGCTGATAATTTTCTGGGAGGAAAATTATATTTCAAGGAGCAAAGCTCCCACAATTAGCCTATCGGCTAATTATCCATTTAATCTTAGCCAATTTTATTTTGATGGTTTTGCAATAATTTTGTACCCCACCATTGACAACACAAGCATTTATTACTTCATGAGATGCATCATCAAAAAGTATTGCTCTCTCCTTTATTCTACCAAGAAATGTTATTTAGTATTAAAAATATTATAAATTTGTCCATTTTATGTTGTGTATATTTAGCTGATAGTCTTCCCTTGGTGAGAAACCTCCAACTGGAAAGTTTTCTCACTCCAAAATTAGCATTGTCAGAAAAATTTGTCGTTGTCGATAAGATTGTGCATGCAATATAAAGGTTGAGGTCTGATCGGTAGCATGGTAAATAAGTATCGTTCACCAGGTGACTACATGTTTTTACTATCGTTACTAAGTAGTCGCTATGGGCTTCTCTACAGGCCCTAAAGGTTGCAGTACCAGCTCTACATCAGATTGAAAATTGAGATCCATTTTGTAGATACAAATAGATATCATCAGTTCATATATTTCTTCTTCATTGTATTCATATCTCTTTGTTCTTCCATATCCATGGCTGTAAAATAGATACATCAAAAATCAAGTATTCATCAAAAGGATAATATCTACATGTAAGATAAAATATATGTGTAGGTTGTTAGAGTAATAGTACATTTGCCTTTATAATTAAATCACTTCGGTTTAATTATTAAAGCTAACTATTATTCTATTCACTTAAGCTTGTCATTTGTAGGTGCATAATAATTAATATATTTTATTAATTATTAAATGCACAAACCTAGCTTTCTCCGGCTTTAGGGTTTCTCACCTTATATGCCACTTTTTTAATTATTGTATTTACTTTTTTGGGAAATAATAATTTTGCTCTCACTCCGCTGAGATTTTCCAAACCCTTGTTTCTAGTTTTTGCTTCTTTGCTTCGTTCTTGTAACATGTTTTCTTGCATGCAGTTGCTTCTGGGATTTGGTACTGTTCTTATCAGTTCCAACATGGTATCATAGCTTTGTTGCTGTGGCTTGTTCAAGTTCTGTTGAAGCAAGCTCTTCGCATCCTGAGGGTTTGAAGCTGTCAGATTATTTTTTCATTTTGTTTATTGGTTCTGGGGGGTCTCTATTTTTTGGAGCATTTTGGACCAAAACCGACCTCATGGTTGAGTTTAAAAGGCCCAAAAACCCCAGGGTTCATAAAAAACATGTCCAATTTGGACACCAGAGCATCTGGCAAATTTTTCCTGGCCTATTAGGGCCATACGGGCACAAAAATCAAGGCAAAACTCAAAAAAAATTAAAAAAATACATTTTTTTAATAAAATTTGGGCACACCACCACCGCGCTGCCTGATAGCCCATGCACCACCCTGCGGCCACCGCGCCACCGCCGAGGCCCACCGCCACTGCCCGACCGCTCGGCCGCCACCCTGCTCAGCCCAGCCGTCGCCGCCTCCCCGCCCGGTTGCCACCTCTGCCGACATCGCTGCCCATGGGCCACCGCCGCACCGCCAGACATCCCGTGATGGCCATACGGCCGTCAAATTTTTTGTCGGGACTGTGTTTTTCCAGGGAGCTTGTATTTTGGGGGTACTTGTGGTTTTTTGGCCATATCTTGGGCATACGGTGTCCGTTTTAAAAAAATGAAATATCGCTGGAAAGGTGTTTCCAAGATGGACGTGATGATGCTAGTTTTGTTTGCTGATTTGGCCATTTGAGATCCTATTTTTGGTGTTGAAGTAGAGGCTTCATTTTCCTCCCTCTCTGCATCCGGTGTTCAGGTTTTTTCTAGTTTTTCATGCTTTCAGTAATTGATTATTTATTGTACAGGGGTTAGAATCATACATTATGGGGGGTTAATTTTTCTTTCTATCATTTACTTTTAGAAATTGACCCTTCTACTTCTGTCTTTTTATTCTCTCAATGTCAGACCCTTTTGTGGCCCGGCTGACACCGCACAATTACCACACCTGGAAAGCACACATGACTAGGCTACTCATGTCACATGGCTTATGGTCATGCCTAGATGAAAATCAACCTATCCTATAGCATCCTTTTGAGATTCTTTAGCACAGGTATAAGATGGATGAAGCCATGGGCTTGATTGCACTGAACATTTCTGACAATCTCCTCTTTCACTTGGATGGTTTGACCACTCCTAGGGCCATTTGGGGCAAGTTTTCAGATTTTTTTAGCACTGTAAATGAGTTTCGGGCACTACAGCTTGATGCAGAGCTGACTAATTTGACACCTACCAGCTTTCCCACCATTGAGGACTTCTTGATGAAGTTCAAGTCTCTGCGCTCAGTTTTGCAGGGATGTGGGAAAACCAAGACAGATGATGAGTGTATCTTCTTGATACTCTCAAAGTTGCGAGGACAATATTAGATCTTCTCTTCCACTTTCTACTCCACCATGGATGCTTTAGGTGCTAGACACACCATGCCTTCTTTTGAGACATTCTATGATCGGTTGACATGGGAACAGGCAAAGATCCAACAAATGGATGCTTCTGGCTCTTCTAGCCAAGCATTGGTTGCTTAGTCTTCACAGGGGAAACCAAAACAGAAAGGAAAACCGAAGAAAGATTCCGCAGGCAATGAGTCTTCCTCCAAACCTGTACAGAAAAATGATTCAAAACCTCCAACTAACCCTTCCAAGGGTAAATCTTCTTCGAAGTCTACTGAGTCTACCTCCAAGACTAAGAAGAAATTAGTTGAGACCTGTATCTTTTGTGGAAAGGATGGAAATCCCATTTCTAGGTGTTGGAAATGTTTGGAGGCTTTAGAGGAAGCCATGTAGGAGCATCACATTTCAGCTCCTCAGTCCACATGCTCCCCTGCAGGGAAAGGTCATGCTCTTACTGCATGAGCTATGACTTCTAGGCCCACATGGATTCTTGATTCTGGTGCTTCTCACCACATGACTCACACTCAGTAGTTGGTCACCTCACCTGCTCCTTGTGCTACTTCACAGATTATTGTTGGGAACTCATCTCATCTTTATGTTTTGGGTTCTGGTTTTGTTGCATTAGCTGGGGGTTCTCTTTAGGATGTTCTCTTTGTCCCTGAAATTTTGATGAACCTTCTGTCTATCTATCAAATTTTCCACTCTGGCTCTGGTAAGATAGTTGATTTCTCACCAAATGATGTGGTCATTCAGGACTTACATGATTCTGAGATGATCGTGGCTACTGGGAGTGTTGACACTGCATCCTGACTATATAGATTTGATGGATTTGAGTCTTCTATTGGCACAGGTTCCTATCTTATAGCACTTGTAGATTTAGTGAGCAGACTTTGGCATGAGCGTTTGGGCCATGTCAATTACAGATATCTTCGACAGATGAGCACACAGGCACTTGTTCTTGGGCTTTCTCATATTACTTGCACTAATGGGGTTTGTCAGGGTTGTGTCCTTGGCAAACAACATAGGGATCCTTTTCCTCAGGGACGAGCTACTCATGCTTTGGCACCATTGGAGTTGATTCATAGTGACCTCATGTCATTTCCTACTCCTTTTTCTGGTGCCAGATATGTGCTTACTTTCATTGATGACTTCTCCAGGTACACATGGGTGTACTTTTTGAAGTACAAGTCTTATGTCTTTGATTCATTTTGAGTCTTTAAGACATTTTTGGAGAAGTAATATGGTCTTTCCATTTGCTGGATACACACAGATAATGGGGGGGAGTATGTGAACCAAGCTTTCAGGGATTTTTTCTCTGAACATGGTCTTCAGCATCAGTTTTTAGTGCCCTACACCCCTCAGCAGAATGGTGTGGCAGAGAGAAAGAATAGAACACTTCGGGAGATGGCTAATTGTATGATACAGTCTAGGTCCATGGATTCATCTTTTTGGGTAGAGGAAGTCAATTGTGCCAACTATATTCAGAATCGGATGCCTCACAAGGTAGTTCAACATATGACTCATGAGGAGGCTTGGTCTCATGTCAAGCCTGATGTATCTTCATTCCAAGTTTTTGGTAGTGAAGCATGGACATTTGTGCCTCATGCTCAGAGGAGAGCAATGGAGCAGAAGAGCCAACACCTCATTTTTGTTGGCTACTGCAAGGATGTTAAGGCATACAGGTTGTTTGACCCTGATTCCAGAGAGGTCCTATTTCGACAGGATGTCCAATTTGATGAGCGCCTTCCTGCTGTAGATACCCCACTTCCAGAGTCTACTTCACTTACCACTACTCCCTCATCTCTTCCAGCTTTGTTTTAGGATGATGAGGATGATGATCTTGGTGATCCCCATTTAC
>MU224972.1:2768335-2787773 GCA_018584345.1 Thuja plicata | reverse complement strand
AGTATGAGCTCAACACAAACTCTTGGTAAAGGAGAATATACAGAAAAGACAATCTTATCGGAACCAAAAGGGATAAAGAAACCCTCAAGCCCCCAAGGGACCTAAGTCTTTATCAACCCTAAGATTATGATAAGAGAGACATCACTTAGTTAAGTAGAGAGAGAGAGAGGGTGTGATTATCTCGCCCAATGAGAACTAATGTCCCAATGTGAACCACACAAAAAGTGTAACTGGAAAGATGGAATTGAACTGCCTAGTGAATGTGGCTACTCACTAGTCAACCCATCAGGGAGATCCATTCTTAAAGGGATCAAATTATTGTAAATTGAAAACTGGCGGGATCAACAGATCCATGTAAATTTAAATTGGAGGGATCAAGGGATCCTAAAAAAAATAAAAATATGTGACCATGCTTTAAGGATTAGTTTCTTTTAATCCATAAAGGGAAAAGTTTGTATATCTTTTGAAAACTATTTTGAATGTGCGTGTGTGCAAAAAGTGAGTAGAGTGTATGCCCCCACGTTAAAGTCATTGCTAACACTTTAACAGGAGCAATGATTTTAACGGAAATGTCAACAACTCTACGGATGGCATTTCCACTGCGATATGCCCCCAAAGGAAGACAAATAAAGGGAAATGAAACATAAACATACAAAAGAACACAAAAGGGATCTACCTAATGTGGGGTCAGTATGATCATAAGATAACATGTACATAGAAATATAATATTATTTCAAATGAATTGACATCATTCCCCAAAGAAAGTAGAACTACAATTACAAAGGAGGAAAGAAATTTAAGAATTACGAAGAGGAATCTTTTCGGACCTCAACCTGGAGACCAAAAAGAATTATTGCTACCATGTCACAGATTGTACAAGGAAAATAGTTACAAACAATAGCACAATTACAACATAACATGAAACAACATATAGAAGAATGTAGATACAAATAGAAGAATTGAACAACAGATGCAATTCTTTTATCACCTTATACCAACAGAGTAATAAGGATCGTATAAAAGAATCTAACAAACATTTAGAAACACATTACGGGGGAAGCACATTACAACATATAAACACAAACAAAGGGCTACCATAAAGGATAAGCTAATCAAGCATGTTGTCAACCCTCCCCATCTTGGCTTATGTTATTTAGGGTAGGTGGGCAACTCACAAGAGGGACTATATCCAATATAGTAGGAATGATAGCCAGTTCCAAAGAAGGATCCTCTTGAGAATCAAAATGCTCAATACTAGGTGTAATTGTTAATTGAGTTGAAAGCATATGAGGTAAATCATTATCAAGATCAATAGTCTCATATTCATCACTAAGATCAATAGGATCATCGAGAGTGTCCTCCTCATCAAAGTTGATTGAAATAGGATCCAAGATGCGAATAGGATCATCATACTCATTAGTCTTATCATCATGAATATTAACATCCAACACATCAATCATAGGTTGATCAAAGGTAGGTAATGAATTTTGAATCATAGAAGCATGGGCTCTAGCATTAGCTCTATGCTTCTTATGATGTTCATTAGGAGATTTGTTACGTTTAACTTTATTTGGTAAATGTTGATAACTACAAGGAATAACAACAGGTTCCTTCATAGGTTCTATAGGAGGATTCTCAATAGGTTGCAATGGAAGAGTAGGAATTTGATCAATTTTATTAGCAGGAATGGGTAAAGGAGATATTGCAGGAGTAGGCAAAGGAGATATTGCAGGAGTAGGCAAAAGACCACGGTTGGAATCAATCTGAGGCATACTTAACTCAGCAATTTTGCGATGTTTGTAAGCTTGATATGAGTGAAAGAGATGATCAGGGCGAGGCGGACATGAGTTAGGTAATGAAGGCCAAAGAAAATTGAGAGTAGCGCAATCTCTAGGCCTACATAGTTGAAACAAACTATGATTAATCATTTTGACTTCTCCATTATGAATGAACTTAAGACATTTATGAATGGGAGAAGTGATAACATGCATAGCAGTTATCCAAGGTAAACCAAATTTGATTTGGAATTGAGAAAAAGTAGGAATAATGATGAAGGTAGACTCTATAACTTTACCACAGAGTTCAACAGGTAAATTAATAGAACCAAGTGCAGGATAAAGAAAGCCATTACAAGTTTGGATCCATGCATCAGATGAGTCATAAAAATCACCTTGTAAGCCATTCATAAAAATATTTTCCTCAGTAATGACATTGATTAAAGATGTGGGATCAACTAGACAACCATAAGTAAGTATCTTAGCAATCCTAGCATAGATATAAAGGGGACCATCAGGAGCCTTAATTGTTTCAGAGTCATCAAAGGTAATTAAAAGTTCCCTGGGTCGCTTATCCTTAGTTTGTTTTTGAGTTTGAGGTGGAATTGGAAGTTGAAGTGGAGGTGGAGGATCTTGAACAATAAGTTGAGATGGCGCAACACTCTCCACATGATTAACAATGTTATTAAGATCATCCATCTTTGAATCAAAAACAATGTCTACAGAAGATGGTTGAGCTATAGTATTAGTATCATGTGTGGGTAAATGATTGGTATAGATTTGAAGGTTTTGATTAGCAGGAGAAACAGATTTATTTCCATTACCATCAAAATTATCAACAGACAAAGCTTTAGAATCAATTAGATCCTGAATCTTATGCTTTAGAGAGTAACATTTTTCAGTGTCATGGCCATTCTGGCGATGGTATTGGCAGAAAGCTTGAGAATCAAAGGATTTTGAAGCTATCATGGTGGGAAGAAGAGTTTGAATAGGAGGCAAAGTAATCATGCTAGCACTTAACAACCTGCTCATTATAGAATGCAAAGTTTCAGAGAGAGGAGTAAACTTACGATTCATACGGAAAGTAGTGGATGTAGGAGCATTATTAGATGTAGCCGCAACTTGATCAGCAACCGTATTCGTCTATTTATTAATCTTGACATAGTTGTTAGGTTTCTAAAACTTATGAGGATTAGGAGCATTGTCACCCTTATCAACTGGAACAGGAGTCATTGGAGTGTTGCTCTCAAACTAACTCACTTGTAATTGATAATGGAGAAAAGTTGCACACAATTGTTGAAAGGAGGTAAATTCAGTTAGCAGAATCTTATCCCTAATATCTTTTTGTAAATTTGCAATAAACATATGTTGAATATCAATATCAGGAATATGATAAGAAATCTGAGCATGCAAATGCTTAAATCTACCAATAAAATCTGTCAATTTTTCCTTAGTATTGTTTTTACAATGCATTAAATCAGATAAGGACACTTGCGGCCCAATGTTATTTTGAAATTGTTGAATGAAGGAATTAGCAATTTTAGGAAAGGAATCAATGGAATAGGGAGGTAAGGAAAAATACCACTGTAAAGCCTTATCTCGAAAGGTTCTAGCAAACAACTTAGCTAAAATCCTATGGTCATGAGCATAATCACTACAAAGAATTTGAAAAGTTTTAACATGAGTAACAGGATCACATTTTCCATTATAATTCTCAAGATGAGGCATATTGGCTTGCTGAGGGACAGTAGCATGAATGATATCTAGAGATAAAGGACTACCCATATCACATGTAGGAATGATAAATTTAGATTGAGTTAAAGATGCAAGTTGTTGTTGTAAAGATGACACAGTTTGAGCCAAACTAATAATTGTAGAATCATTAGAGGAAACAGGTGGCATAGAAATATTAGGAACACTAGGAAAAGTGTAAGGAGCTACAGGAATAGAAGACACAACTGGTGGAACATTAGGAACCACAGTTGGAAGAGGATTAAATTAAGTAAAAGGCACACTATGATATGAAGGTTGTGAGGTAGGTAAAGATACCGGTGGAGCACTCACAGGAATAGGTGCGCTTGGGATAGAGGTTGTTATCAAAGGAGGAGTGTGAGTAGGAATACTAGGTAGAGGAACAAAAGAAGGTCCTATAATAGTGACAATAGGTGTGACTCCTAACTCTTGAGCTTCTTGAGCTAAAAGCTTAACATTCAAATTCACAAGGTGAGTAATACTACGCAAGAAATTAATACCTTGATCATTATCATAGAGAGATTTTTTAAGATCCTCTATAGCTTGGATAGAATCTTGATTATGGTTTTCTTGGATAAGCCAATTTCTCATTTTATCAAGTTCGGTTGAAAGGTTTTGCACTTGTTCAAGAGGAACCCTTAAAGTGTCATCTTCATCATGAGATGAGTGAGAAGAGTTATGCTCCATGGAAGGATTGGAATTGTGAGTTATTAAATTGTCATCCAGGATCCTAAGGAAAGGAGAGGAAGACTCAGGATCAAAGGAATCCATAAGTCTACGGCTTCTTTTAACCGGGATACTATAAGTAGGACTAGATGTGATAAAGCTCATACACCAATACAATGCCAATAAACTAACACAAAATTTTGATCTATTGATTTGAAATATAATTTGAAAGAAAATGCAAGATCTAGCATAAACAATGTAAATCTAACAGCAAAAAGAAAGAGTTTTCTATCGCGGGTTCACCAAAATGTAAGATAAAATATATGTGTAGGTATGTACAGGTATGTTGTGGTGGATTGATTGAGGTTGATTGAATATTCTATCTTACAAAAATGTAAAGGGGGATGGAAATAGAGATGTGTTTATTGAGAAGATATAATGTATTAAGAATGATAGATTGCTTATCTTAAATTGCCTAGAATGTATTGAATCTTTTAGCCTTAGTTGAATTGTATTGATTAAGTATTGCAATTGTGATTAAGGAGAAGAATAGATGTTCCTTCTTTGTCCTCAAATGCACAAATGGGAGATCCAAGTTGATCAACCCAAGAGAAGGGTTGATGCACAAATGAATCAACTATTTGGAAAGGAGAATAACAAAGGAGATACCTTAAATCCTATTAACTATATGTATGGAAATGATATATGATAGTAATTGAAGAGATAGGAGAAATGCACTAACCTTGAAATATTGCAAATCAAATAATGCTATTTTCTGAGGTCTGTAGACTGTTTCTAAAAAAATTGACAGTTGATACCGAACCAAAATGCAAAGACAAACAAAACCCAGAAATAATTTTCAGTTCCGATGTCGTCTTATGAAAAAGGTCGACCTTGACCCAAAAATGTCAACCCTGACCCAATAATGTCGACCCTGACCTGCACAGATCTGAAAGTGACTTTGTTCGGGGATCCTGAAAGTTTGCCAAAAAGGGTATCCAAATCTAGGTTCAAATCCACTGTTTTGTACCTGTACCTACAAGAAAAAGGAGATTATTTTGTTGTGGGGGAGGGGTTTGCCTTGGTCAAACCCCGATTTTGGAATTAACCTCAAATATATGTAACTGAAATTGCAGAAATGGACAAAGTAAATGCATAAATTCACCTTTCTTGAAAAATTCCTTGTGGCAGATTTGAATCCTTGAATCCACAAGTATGCTTCAAATGTAGAATGTAGAAAGGTAGGATGTCTTCAATCTCTTACTTGTAGATCTCCAACACCAAGTCTTGAATGGGTTCTTGAATTTGGAATAGGCTTGGAACAAGGTGGATGGAGAGATCACCAAAAGGGCACCTTGTAGCTTCAATCCTTCAATGGCCTCCAATGGATCTCCTTCATGAAAATGGATACTTGAATGGATGGATGCTTGCTTGAAATCTTGCTTGATTGCTTGCTTGAACTTCACTTGACAACGCTTGATCTCAATTAGGAATGCTTGATGATAATTCTCAATCTTGCTTGATCATGGTTAGAGAAAATGAGAGAGAAAGCTTCCCTTTTATATGGAATTAGGGAAAAATCTCCTAAGGAGGCCTACATAGGAGGATTAAATTCTCATTAAAGCCTTTACCCCTAGGAGAGGACCTATATTAAATATAATTTAGGAATCAACGCTTCGAAACCCGAAATAGCTGACCCGAAAGTGGGAAATACTTTTTACAAAGGTCGACCTCCTGAAATTGCAAGACCTCAGGATCTGAACCCTGGGTCAAGGTCGAGGTCGACCCTGACCTAGGTCAGGGTTGAGGACGACATAGACCTAAAATGTCAACCTTGACCCTAAAGCCCAGAATCACCAGTCTGCAGTCCAGAATGCAGAAATCAGGCTAAACAGGAGTGGAAAGAGGAACATAACAGGGAGGAAGCCATGTCAAGATTAGGAACCCATTCAAGGAATTTTCCATGACCCCAAACCACTTACTCGGAAGGCTAAACACGTCTACAATGGAAGTGCTTCCATTTTCTGACTATACACTACAAAATATAGATTTTCTTCCATGTTTATTATGACTATGAAATGGATAAAATTAACCATTCTTCAAGTGAAAAGAATAATAGAAATGAATCAAGTGAAATGCTTCATAGAAAGAAAACTAAAAACAAACTCACTTATTGCAAGAATCAAATTTTACATTATATTTGTAAGAATAGATCTGCAAGTATTCAAAAGGATATTATAAAGTATATATTTTAAGTTAACGTGTAAAGTTTTATAAGGTTTTTTATTGTCTTTAACATATTTTTTTCATATTATTGTTTGGAAATTATTCTACAATAATTTAATTTCTTTTCACTAGGTGTATGCATACATAGTGATATAAATGGATGTGAATGTAAAGTTTTATATTTAAGGTTAAGCAAGATGCCCCTAATTCTTCTTCTAGAGTATTTTTTTAATAGATAAATTTATCGAAATATGAGTAAATGTAAGTTATAAAATAAAACACGTATAAAGGGTACCAGGTCATCCAACAGTTGCAATAATGAATAATTATGAATTATAATTTTTAGGTAGGTTGTTATTGCAATAAGAATAAATAGTGTAATCAATGTTAATATGTGATTATAATATGTGGTGAGATAAAAAAAAATGTGTTGCAATAGGGCATAAACATATATCAAAACATGATAGAAAATGAATTGCATAACATGAATATGTTAAAAGGCTTCAAAAGCTTTCAAATCTACATGATCAACAAGAAGAAAGACTGAATCTGCACATGACACTTAGACAACATATGATAAATAGAGCAGGTATGATAATTGTTTGACAGAATGCAACCCTTTGAAAAGGCAATAATTATAGATTATGTACAGGAAGGATTTGTTGAAAAGGGGGTTTCAAGCATAAGATCAAATAGTGTAAGGCCAAGTATTATAGTTTCAACCAGTATTTTACTGCCAAGGTTAGTATAAGAGGATTACACCAATCAATAAATATGGAATATGTAAGTTAATGCCTCAGAGGTAACTATTGTTACTTTATGTGGTCATGTATTTTTCAATCAGTGCAGCTAACCAATATAGATAAGACCAAGAGATGTTAAGGAGTTGATATGCCAAAGCATAAGGATTTGGAAAATAAATCATGGAAGGATCATCATGGATAGATAAATGGAGAATGTCGCAGAGGATTTCGAGAATATTTTTAATATAATCTCCAGAGTAATTTGATTGCTTTGGGCATGATAATTTGATCATGAAATCAAGATAGGAGCATGCTCCATAATGTGGACAAGAAAATATGCTCATGGACAATTGGATGCCCTTTTCAACCATGAAGCAACTAAGTGACCTTTTGCGAACCAAGGTTGGTGAAATCTGTAACAAGTTATCCATAAAATCACTAAAGTGGTATGATTCTTTATGATCTTAATGGATATTTTCAAGGGAATCATAGCTAAGTGATGTTGAATAATTTTTTCAATATAAAGTAATGGAAACCACTTAGTAGTGTTCATTAGGAATTGACAGAGAAAGATTGAATGTGTGTAGCAAATTGGGAAAACATGTTTCTAGAACAGTGATTATGAAGAGTCAAAGAAGTTAGAAGTAGACAAAATATGTGGTGAGAAGAGTACTAATATTGGTTTTCATAGGAAATTTTTTAATATGGTGAAGTCTTTAACTTTCTCTCATATGAGACCCAATCGAAAGTGCCCTAAATCATAGATTTGCATTGCTGAATTAGGAAGAACGAAATTCATTTTTCCTAGGTAGAATCAACCAAAATAAACCATTTTTATTAGTTAAGTAATATTGTTGAGTAAATTGATGGTGTCTTTATCATCAAGGAATTAAGAATATTAAAATTTAATGATGATCTTCAAAAAGTGGTACCTAATTGTTGTGTTAGAATGGCACAAATATCTACCAAGTTATGGTCTATGTAATGATAGAAAACACCCATTTATTTTGCTATGTTGTAGAGACACACACTTGATCATCATTCTATGTTATTTTTGAATGCTCATTTCTTTCAAACATTTCTTGAAAATATCCAAAAATTAATGAATCCATAGTTATCAAAAAAATCATCAAATTTTAATTGTTCATAATGACATGATTGGGTTGTGAAATATGCTCCTAAAATCTTGTCCATTCAATTAAAATAGAATGGTTCATAAGTTTTTCATCTATGTTAATTTGTGTTTATCATTTTCAATAGTAATATAAAGATATGATAATAATATTGAGGCAATATATTTTAATTAATTAGTCGACGGGCTCTTCTATTTGAGAAAGCATTGATCAGATACGTGTCTCATGCAATCGATAATTTTTTCTTGTTGGGAACGGGTGTCGAAAGTGAGAATTCCTCGCTTACACTATGTGACACTCCCCATACTCCCTTATCACTCCCTTATTTTTTTTGTTGAGAAAAAATTAAGGAAATGGAATTTATCAAGGCCACCCTCTCCATATATTACTCTCCACTAATTTTGAAAGCGGAGATGGTTAATGATTCAGAGTGTTGAGGAGAGCCCATTGTAGTGACATCTTATGCATCAATGAATAACCCTCTCTGTCACAGAAATCACATCTACAGCAATACTAATCTACATCTAAATTTTTGAAATCTCCACATGTAGAACTATATAGGTAAAGAATCAGTTGTTGTGGTTTCTTAATGATGCCATCTCTAAGTCCTTTCACACCAAGATGAATGCCAAATGCAGTGAACAGGAGTCCATCCTGATAAGTTCACCTTTTCCATTATACTCCAACCTTGAACCAAATTCATAGCTCTAGAAGATGATATAGGTATTTATGAAAACATAATAGAACAAGTGGTTTTTGTCAAATATTGTGGTTGTAAATGCCTTAGTAGATACATATGCATAGCGCGGAAGCATAGACAAGGCACCTAAATTGTTTGACAAAATGCCTCAAAAAAATGTGACCTCAAGGACTGTAATGTTTGTAGGATATACACAAAAATAGTTTCCTTGGATGCATACACAAGGCATGCACACTATCTAACAAGAATGCTTAAAAAAATATCAACTCATGGAATGCAATGATTGTAAGATACACACAAAATGATTGTGTTGAAAAGGCCTTAGAAATATTTAAGTGAGTGCAATTGGCAAGTGTAAAACCAATCTCCCAACTTCTTCCAGCTTCCTTCCACCCTATGCAAAAATGAGAGCTATAGAAATAGGCATGGATATCCATAATACCATATCCCAATGTGGACTTTCGTCAGGAACCATCATTGAAAATATCCCAGTAGACATGTACACAAAATGTGAAACCATGCAAAAGGTGCTTGAACAGTTCGAAAAAAAATGTCAAAAAGATGTGATCTCATGGATTGCAATGATTGTAGGCTATGCACAAAATGGATTTGTTGAAAAGGACTTAGAGACTTTTAAGAAAATGCAATTGGCAAACATAAAGCCAAACTCCACAACCTTTGCCAACATCCTCTCAACCTGTGCCAAAATGGGAGCTCTAGAACAGGGTATGAACATCGATCAAAGCATAATAGAAAATTGAATTTTAACATATGTTATAGTTGTAAGTGTCTTGGTAGACATACATGTGAAGTTTGGAAGTCTACATGAGATATGTGGGTTGTTTGACAAAATGTCTTGAAGGAATGTCATCTCATAGAAATGTAATCAATACATGATATGTACAAAATGAATATTGTAAAAATGCTTTTAAAATATGTATACTAATGAGGCAACGATTGTAAGCTATGTTTTTGTTTTATTAGTATAAATATATTTAAATTAAACAAAATATGAAAAAAGTATTTCAAAATTTTAGACTTGTTGGAAAAATAAGGTCCTATTATTGGTTAGAATAGAATACTTATATGGGACACCAATTCTATACTTAAAAAAATAATCAATGTTCAACATGTCAAAGGGCATGACATCTAAGATTTCTACAATGACACACAATTTTGATGTCGTAATATTTAAGCCCTTCTAGCAGAAAATTAGTGAGTGATATTAGTGCACATAAATCATAGGTAAACCTTTAAGAATAATGTCAAATTTATTTTATACTTCAACAAAATACACAAACAAAATTCTAGAATAGAATCAATATTACGAACAATAATCAATTATAAATTAAATTAATAAACCCAATTCCACTACTAATCAAATCTTAAAATCCAAATATAAAATAAAGCTAACATGTACGCTTCAAATCTTACAACCCTAATAATATACTCTTACTGGATTGAAAATATTAATTTCATGAGTCATTTTTCAGTGGGAACTTGCTATCATAATGCAGCTTTGAATCAATCTAACCTAGAGAGTTGAGAATTCAAATCTTTGAAATCCTTTTCAATTAAAATTTCACTTCACTCTTCCAAAGGACCAAAGGATTTAATCGTGTCAAGATTGATACAAATACTTGAGTTTCATAATTGTATTGAGTATGGATTTGTTTTTAATGCTATTATAATCCAATTGAGTATTTACCTATACAAATTATGAGTGTGAAAGAACAAAGGATTGGTTAAATCCCTAATGGATTTAAAACACACTCAATGATTATTGTAATACCCACCCTTTTTCTACCGTGTATGTTATGAAGCCAAACCCTTTCTAGCTAACTTCTTGTGTGTTGTTAGATCTTTGGTGATAATTTATGTTATGTCAATGTTCTAACATTGATTTAAAATACATCATGTTGCTTAGATGATAATGATTATTTGCATAAATTGATGCTATTTATAGTTATGATATTACTGACCCCATACTTGCATGTGTATGGTTGATGTGTATGTTTATATGACTATTTGGTGTGCTTGATGTGGTAGAGGATGGAGACGTAGTTACTTGTATTGTGACATCCACACGATCGATCGATCCCTACCATTATCTGTTATATGTATTAGAAGTACATGCTTCTTTTTGTGATGGCAAGTTTGTAGGTACCGGGCAACGTCTTCTCTGAATTGGTAGGAGTGAGTGTGCCCTATCTCAGTATATCAATGGTAAAAGAGGGGAGTTAATAGTTAGGCCCAAAACCGTATCTGAAGCCTATTTTGTCCTATGATTGGACAAGTATCAGATTGACTTCCCTACCCGAATTTGTCAAGGTGACGTACATTTGTGGACCCTTTTTATTTGGTTTGATTATTTCTTTTGATTGGTCTTTTGGAGTTAGTCAATTTTCAGTTGCTTGCATTTTGGGTGATTTCATTGTGTGTGTTTAAAGTTGGTTGATGCGCATCTTTGCTTTATGAGAATTAATTATTATTGAGGATTATTATTGTTAGTAAATAATTATGCATGTATTTATGATAATTTATTAGATTTTAAACATGGGAGTATTTAATTAATGAGAATTAATTAAGTACCTATGTTTAATAAAGAGACTTATTAAAAAAGTCTAATTATAGAATATTTAAATTTAATTAATTATTTAATCCAAATTGTGAATAAAAAGGCTTCCTTGATGTATTTGATATTTAAATATTTAATTACATTATTAATATTGTGCTTTAAATATTAATTCTATATTTTAATAATATTTTTGCAATTACTTGCACAATAGAATTGATAAAATTAAATTAGAAAATTATATTCAAGTTTATTTTATTGTTAATTGTGAGATGCACAATAATGAAGTATTTATTTTATTTAATTATTAATTTCTCTCAAAATTAGAAGTTGAGTTATGAAAATTGAAGAGGAGAGAAATTGAGTTAAACAAGTAATTATGAAAATTAGAGTTGAGTTCCCTTTTCTGGGATTGCATGAATTAGGGAAAACTATTTTCTCATTATTATGAAATTTATTTTTATTATTAGCTACACGGGTTTTTGGCTCTGGTTTTGATTTGAAGAAATTTGTGAAAGCTTAAGAGTATTTTGAAATTTTTGGATCTTTGGATTGGCCTTTGTTTTGTTTTTTTGGTCAGTAAAAGCTCTAAGCCAAAGATTTTATTGATTATAAATGTTAAGGTTACAAAAAAATATCTCGTTCGCTGCAAGCACCGGTAGGAAAGAACGGGACCAAGAAAACCTCCAGTCTTGCTCGAGGTTTTTCAACCCAATTCATAAAAATAAATACAAAAATACAAATTAAACATTGTTCTACCCTAGACAACCAACAGAAGTATAGCCCTTGGGATGTACATGTCCAATATAGTACATTTAAAGTTATTTCCAAGTTTTTCTTTATAATCTTTACTAGATAATCTTTGCTTTAAAATTTGTCTAGATCGGGTTGCTTGAAGTTTTTGTCTTTACTCTTGTACTTTCTTGGAATTTTATTAATCTTTAAGATATATTTCTCATTTCATTGATCCCTTTTTCCTTGCCTCTATTGTTCTTGCTTTCTTAAATTTTCTTGATGTTTGGGATTTACTTTGTGACCTGCATCACCACTTAAAATAGCACCAAAACTCTACCAAGAACTTTGTTAAGTTGTTAGTACATGCTTGATTTTCTATGATTATATGCTTATTCCAAGCTCATAAACAGAGTAGTCTTTCAATTGTAACAACAACATTAGATATTAACCCCTAATTTATACTTATGTATGACAAGATAAAGTAGTTTTATGTAAATAAAACTATATATTACATGTGATCCACACCCACTTATATAAGTATATAAATGTGTGTGTGTGTGTGTGTGTCTGTGTGTGTGTGCATATTAATCTATATACATGAATTATTGACTAATGCGACCATAATTGATAGTTATTAGTGTCATGATTGGATCATGATTTAATTTATTCCCTACATTTTTCTAATTATTAAAAACCACGAGATCATTCTTACCATTTTATTTTGCTCTTACCCTATCAAAGACAATAAAATATCTGTAATTGTGGAGTGTTAAAATGTGCACCTGTCATCTGCAACACGACACTTCAATAAATCATTGCATTAGTGGAAAACATGGTTAGATGAACATATAAAGCACTAAAATTGACATGTTTCTTTCTAACTAAGAAGAGTATGATAAGCAACGTAATAGCCCTCAAATTATACTACTATCAGTGACATATATGACTTAGCATGAAAGATTTGAGTTAAAACAAACTATTTAATCATTAAGCATGCATATTATCTCTAAAAATGAAGATTATAACTATGCATGATAATGAAACTAAAAATGGAATATGAATGTATCTAAATCATAACAGCATAACAATGCATTTTCAATCTAGATTATGGGCTTCTTTGTGCTCAAAAACTCTTTCTATTTATAGAAGAATGAGGAGAGAGAGGGGGGACAAGGTGCATTAATGGAGTTGAAAAACTCATTAATGGGGTGTAAGAGGAAATAAATTCCAAAGGCATTAATGAGGGATGAGCTTAAGGATCTCCATTAATGAGGTATTGATGAGAGACTTTAAGAAGCATGGGAAGGGTGTAAGGCCATACTTGACAAGTTGGTCCTTAGAGGAAGTCAAGCTTGAGAAAGTTAACTTTCTCAAGTGGGTTGAGTTCTTAATCACTCTTTAATAGAATGTGACAACATTAGGAGGTGGGTTAGGATAGAATTAGGATTAAAATTAGATTTAGCAAGGGTGAATGGGGTGGGATAGGTTCAAACCCAGAGTCAAAGTGGTTGAAGTGGGTTAGGTTGGGGTTTAGAGGAATATTAATGAAATGAGTAAAACTTATCTAATTCATTCAAAAATAGGAATATTAATTATTTAAGCTTTTAATTGCTTTTTAATAATTAATAGGACTATAGCCAATTTAATTAAATTAATTAGGCTAGGGGATTGGTTCCTTTTGCAAGTGAACAATTGATTTAGAATTTTATTTAATTCCTTGCAAATTAATCATTTTAGCCATGTATTTGATTGATTTTGATTTTGGCTAAAAGTAATTAATTTAGTGATTTGATCACTTTAGGAGATTAAATTGATTTCAAAAGAATTATGCCAAGCAGTAACAAGGTCGTTTGAACATAATTGGGGGTATGATCACACTTAGGAAAAATAGGGTCTATAGTCGAAGCAGACCAAATCCAAGTGGTTACATTTGCCCCTCTTTGAATTGATGTGCGAGCAGCGCATTAATTCAAAGAAAGTTTTTAATTTTTTTGACTTCAAAAAGTTTGAGAATTTTGCTCATGATCGAACAAAATACCTGATGAGATCAGTCTCTCACTTGATTGAACTAAACTGATAGAATTGACTTTGAAATTGGTTGTCGTCCAAAGGTCAATAAAATATCTTAAAGATACCAATCCTGAACTTGGTTATCATCCAAAAATTGATAATACTGATTCCAAACTTGGTTGTCATCTAAAAGTCAGTAAGAAGCTACCAAGAGCTTAATAAGAATCTTTTAAAATGAGGAAACACAAGATATCCAGCTTATGAGAACCAAATCTTTCTATCCAATAGTTTCGACCTAGTCAAGGAAACTATTATGCCCCTAGTTGTTTGATAACGAAGTCATTTTAATGTTGTTTCAAGGAAGAATTTGGTTGATGATAGTGTGATCATGTCCCCTTGGGAATGAAATCGAAGGAAAGAAATGAAATCCCTCTATTGAAATAATGTATCACTTGCAGGAATGGGTAGAGCAAGAAAGAATGGAGTAGAAGTGAAAAAGATGGTGTGTTTTAGAGTAAACACACGAGTACCAAGTTAATTACAGGAAAAATGTGAGTTCAATTTTGTTCCCGATAGATCAGAGATTTCGGGAATCATTGATTATGTAATTAACTTGGATTTAGAAGAAAATGGAAATCATTTTTGAGCTCAAATTCCTTATGCTATTTCTTCTTTCACAAATGTATCATGCAATCTCTAAATGCAGCTATATGCAGACTCTTAGGACTTGTCACTGATTTGCAGAAATGGTAGCGTGTTTATCATCATTGGGCACTTTTCAAAATGGATACCACTTGATAGTACAACCATCACTAATACCTATTGATATTATGAAAGTATGAATACTGTGTTTTATTGAAATGTCAGAAGTAGACTTAGGAATCAAGACATAGAAGCCAGGATAAAAAAATAGTCACCTTCCTTTTATTATACCAGAATCTATCTAAGGCGAGATATTGGACCCGGAATGACCTTGAAAATTCATATCCTTGGGTACATTATGCTTCCTATACCTTAGCGATAATCTGAGTTAGAAAAATAGACAAGGAAATTGTTTCAAACTCACCATAGTTTACACATAACCAAGATAGAGATATATGCGGCTATCCACTTAGAGTGGTAGCTCTTACCATAAACATCCAAGTTAGGTGAAATTTATAGGATCATTTGGAATAATCACCATACATAGAAAAACCAAGAAAATGTTATGCCCCCTATCCTTGAAACTCTTTGTCTTTGCGCACACATCATGGAGTAACTCAAAAGACATAACAATTATCAATTATGAATCAATCAAAGAAAATTCATAACTGCTTAGATGCCCCCAGTGAAAAAATCATGGGTTCATAAAAGAGTCATAATCAAACACAGATCAAACTATGGTTAAGTAGTATTGAGAAATACCATTGATTCATTTTTCAAGCACAGTATAGATTCATCAATCAAAAGTTGGAATTCAAGCAATATGTGTTCCATGTGTGTGTATAACCTTCTTCATGTTTGCAATCTAATGTAGGTCTTAGGAACATCGTTTGTGTTAGTGAAATTTTTTGTGCCATCCTTGTTTCGTGAGAGTGATAGTTTAGTTAAAACATTGAGAAGCATTGGGTCACGAGACAAAACATCCTATGACGACCTAGTAGACACAACTTAACATGCTAGCAAAAGATGCCCCCAGTGCAAAATGACTTGACCCTACGATAGGAATGCAGAAAAATCCCAAGCGAGGATAGGACATTTGTATGGAATCAGATTCAACTCATAGCATAGGTGTAATTGTGAAGGCTTACTATCAGTAATGCATTGATAGATGGTGCGCAGAACACAAGTGACACCTGATTTCTAGGTTTTCACCACTTGGCAAGACCTTTTTTATTCTTTTTTCTACCAGGATGCCTATTTTACCAAGTTGTCATCAAGGCACTTTTCTCTTTTTCAATTTTTTTGCTATTTTTTCTTTTTTGAATGTTTTTGTAGTATCAAGACACCTGTTTGCCAGGTTTTCACCAAGGATACCTTTCTTCAGGACTCTTTCCATTGTTTTGGATTTCTTCAGGATCAATTTTCTAAATGTTTTTGGTATTTTTTGAGAACTATTTCATTGTACAGGCTCTGCTAGCCAAACATCAAGCGTAGAACTGCTTCAAATGTAGAGTATTGATAGGATCTGGAAGAATGTCTCCCTCAGATGTAGCTAGTTGATAAGCTCTAGTCCCAAAAGTAGCAGTGATAACATAAGATCCTAACCAGTTAGCTTAAAACTTTCCTTTCTACTCTCTGTTAGGCTGGTTCTTAGGATTCTCGTTCAAGACGAGATCCCCCACTTGAAATTGTTGTGGCTTTACCTTTTTATTGTACCCTTTGGACATGCATGCTTGGTACACCTTTAGATGATCGAATGCATGTTGTTTGTGCTCATCAAGTAGGTCTAAAGAATTCACCCAATCAATGCGGTATTTTTCATCAGTAACAAGCCCTTGTAAAGATATCTGCAAATATGGGATTTCAACCTCAATAGGTAGTACTGCTTCAGTGCCATAGACTAGGGAAAATGGCGTGGCTCCAGTTGGTGTTCTGATGCTTGTTTTGTAGGCCCATAGTGTCAGATTCAATTGTAAATGTCAGTCTTTGCCAGACTTATTTACAGTTTGGTGTAGGATCTTGAGATTATTTTTATTAGATGCCTCAACCTGTCTGTTACCTTGAGGGTAATAGATTGAGGAGCAATGTTGAGTGATGTGGAACTGTTCACAAAGGTCATCAATGTCTTTATTTTTAAATTGGTCCCTATTTTTTGTCACAATTGAAGAGGGTATCCCATATCTACAGATAATGTAGTTCAGAATGAACATAGCCACCTATTTTCCAGTGGCTTTGATTAGTGGCATGACCTTGACCCACTTTGTGAAATACTCAGTGGTCATAATGATGAACTTGTGTCCATTTGAAGAATTGGGATATATTTGTCCAACCAAGTCAAAGGCCCATTGCTGAAATGGCCAATGTGTAATGAAAGGTATAAGTTCTCTGGCAAGAGCATGGATGATATTTCCATGTGTTTGGTATTTATGACATGTTTTGGAAAATTGAATAGCATTTTTTTCCATGGTAGGCTAGTAATAGCCTACTCTAGGCAGTTTCTTGGCTAGTGAAAAGATGTTTGAATGTGATCCACATACACCTTCATGGACTTCTTTTAACACATGATCTGACTCTTTGAGTTCTAAACATCTAAGAAGTGTACCGCCAAGACCTTGTCGATATAAGTTATTAGTTATGAGGACATAACGCTATGTTGTCCTAATCAAGGCTCTTTTCTCATTTCTGGATAGATGGTTGGGAATAGTTTGGTCAGTGAGGTAAGAAATGATATTAGCATACCGAGATTGGTCTGGGGTATTCAAAGCACAGATTACTTGATATTCAGGGGTATCAAAGGCAGGATAGGATAGTTCTTCCACCAAGAATTCATAGTAGAATTGATGTTCCTCTAGTTGTAACATGGATGCCAATGTATTCATAGCATCTGCAGCTTTGTTCTCTATTCTGGGTATTTGCTAGAATGTGATGAAGACAAAGTACTTCTTTAAGTCATCAACTAGTTGCTTGTAGGGTGTCAACTTCTCATCTTTTGTCTGATAATCTCCATTGACTTGATTGATAATGAGCTAGGAGTCACCATACACATGTAACTCTACAATCTTCCACTCCATAGCAAGCTTAAGACCGTTTACCAATGCTTCATATTTAGAAATGTTGTTCGTGCATGGAAACATCAACTTGTAAGACTTGGGTATCTCATAGCCTTGAGGAGTTATGAACATAACTCCAGCTCTAGAGCCTTGTTGTGTGAAAGAGCCATCAAAGTACATCTTCCACGGATACTCAGTCAAATGCATAATTGTCTCATCGGGGAATTCAATCCTTAAAGGTTCATCATCTTGGAGCAGTGAATCAGCTAGTTGATCTGTGAGGACTTGTCCTTAATAGTTCTTCGGTCCACATATTCAATGTCAAATTCACTTAGAATGAGGACCCATTTTTCTAGATGTCCTGTTAGTGTTATTTTACTTAAAAGATATTTCAGAGGATTGATCTTTGCAATAAGTCTAATTATATGTGATAGCATGTAGTGTCTCAATTCTTGTGATGCGAAGATGACTGCTAAGCATGCTTTCTCAATAATGTTTTAATTGAGATCATAGGAGACCAGTGTTCTACTGATGTAGTAGATAGCTCTTTCTTTCTTATTTTCACCCTCTTGTGCGAGCAATACTCCTAGTGATGTAGTTGTAGTTGAAATGTACAAGAGTAATGGCTTCCCATGAATAGGTTCCATAAGAATAGGGGGAGTATCTAGGTACTCTTTTAATTCTCTAAATTTGGCTTCACAATTCTCATCCCATTTGAAGGTGGCCCCTTTATGTAGTAATTTGGTAAAGGGTTGACCTTTGTCAGCAAGTTGTGATATGAACCTCCTTATTGATTGAAATCTCCCTTGCAATGTCCTCATTTGACTGATATTGCGGGGAGGAGTCATCTCTAGAATATCCTTGACCTTTGCAGGATCTACCTCAATTCCCTTCACTAAAACAATAAACCCTAAGAGCTTTCCTGATTGGACCCAAAAGGCACATTTCTTTGGATTGAGCCTGAGTTGAAATTGCTCCATACGATCCAATATCTTTCTTAAGTCAGCAATATGAGTACTCCTTTCTTTGGATTTGGCTAAGGTGTCATCCACGTAATCTTCTATGTTTTTATGCATCATATCATGGAATATGATGGGGAGGTCACCTAACTCTCTGAAATTCCTACTCTCTCTTAGGAATCTCACCTAGAATCCTATTCAATTCAGGACTCTCTAGACTCACCTTTGAGTCTCTTAGGGATACTCTCAGACCCTAACCAGAAGGACTTTTCTATTCCCTCGCTCCTAGGTTCCCTACCCACCGAAATGTATTACTCCTCACTGTATCTCACTCTTCATGACTGGATTCATTACAGTCATGCATTTTCTCATTTATCTATCTCTTCTCCAAGTCTCTCTAGCCGGACCATAGGCTCGCCTAGGACTTGTTTGCAAACTTGACTAGCTTCTCATCTAACACAAATACAGAAAC
>MU224972.1:2719111-2753792 GCA_018584345.1 Thuja plicata | reverse complement strand
TATATATATATATATGTATATATATATGTATATATATATATATGTATATATATATATTGTTAGAATAACTGGGGGGTGAATCGGTTGTCTCCCAACTATCCTGCAGTCCCAAATTCTTCCAGATGTATATAACAACAATTTCAAACATATAAATCAACTCGGTGAAATGTATACGGTAACTTCAAACTTTTAGTCATGTATCGAGTAGCAGTATATTAATACTGTGATTACTGATCAATGTAGATAAAGTAATATGTAAATCAAAATAACAATCCACAATAATCATACACATTGACACATAGATTTTTAACATGGAAACCTTGTTAAGGGAAAAACCACCTGGGACCGGTAACCCAAAATATTTCACTCTTCTGAAGTGAGCTTGGTTAAGAGCCAACCCTGTTAAAGGTTATAATGCACACTGTTAAATGTGACCTAGTTAGAGGATGTAAAACTAACAGTTCTCTCTTGACCAATCATTCACTATGGGGTCAACAATAAAACACTCAACATTCATTAGAATGTCATAATAAAGACTTTCACGTCCTACTCGGTTAAGAGATTTATCTGTAGCAATGGTTAAACTGGTACAGTAATGATGTGATTCAAATATAACTTTGTTTGCAGATTTTTAGATCTATGGTAAGTACATAATACCTCTGATCAATTTATTCACTTCAGTTCATCTGATTCTTCATATTCTATTCTGCTCGGTAATGCTCTTTCCTCTATTTCTCAATAATGTTTGCAAAAAATGCTCAGTTACGTCTTTAACTAGTTTGATCGGTCATGCATAAAATTTGCATGTGTGTGCATCATAGCATCATGTCAACATATTCATAATGAATCTCTTGTCTCTTATATAGACATCATAACTCATTCAATTTCCATCCTTCATATTTTGTTGCTTAATCTCCATCGTTGATTTTGCCGCTTAATCCTTCCTCGGTAGTTGTGTTAAAAACATGTTTCAATCTTCATCATTTGATCTTCCTTGAATTTTCATAACCGTTTGATCTTCATAAAAAATCTTATCATTTACCTCAGAATCATCAATTTCTAGCTCATCATTCTAGCTGGCCTCGGTTTGATTTAACTGCTCGGTCAATATTGTGTTGTGTCGGCGATCCTTAGCTTAGTTATCACTATACTTAGTATACATTGTGTTTTACTCGGTGTTCACTGTATCTTGGTGTATACAAAACTCTTCATTTACCAACCACATAAACTTTGTTTGTTCTAGATCTTCAATCCATAATATATGTTTGTTACCATAATGATACTCAAATAAGTTTACATCAATGACAATACATTAACTGATAATGTTTATCATTATATCTGTAACTCGGTTGACTATCAACAAATGACTTCAAACATACAATCAGTTCTAGTTCATCAATCTCACCCTTTAGGATTGATGGCAACACAATATGAAATATGCAATAGAAAAATGTCATAGAATACCAAGATTTTGTTCTACAACTGCAACAATTCTGTAGCTCTCCCTAGCTTCAATATAAAATGTGTCAGCATTAAAAAAAACTCATCATGCAGACTCTCCCTGAAGATTTGACTCTTCGTTCTTGGATCTCTCTGTAGATAGATTTTTCTTTTCTCTCCCTTTTTTTCTGTAGAATCTTCTTTCCCTTTAATGGATATATATTTCATTGTATCTCTCTCTCTCTTTGAAAATAATGCCAAAAAGAAATATATAGAACTCTTCAATAGCCAAAAATATCTTAGGTTTTTAGTGTAGTAAGTACCTTGTAGTGTATTGATATGTTTGTGTCTGTCTAGTCTAGCTTTTCATCAACATGATTGATATTATGATTACATGTAGATTGATGCAACCTCCTAGTCAGCTTAGTGACCAATAGAAAAGGGATGAACCCCTAGTATACCCCTCAAGTACTCAAATGTATCCTTTGGTAAGGGTTTAGTGAATATGTCTGCAAGTTGTTCTTTTGATTGTACATATTCTAGTATCACTTGTTTATCTTGTACTTGTTCCCTCAAGTAGTGATATTTGATAGATATGTGTTTTGTTTTTACATGCATCACAAGGTTCTTTGAAATATTTATTACAATAGTATTGTCACAATAAATTATCACTGGGTTAGTGATCTCTTCATTCATACCTTTCAAAAGTTGTTTTATCCATGCAATATTTGAACAATTTGCAGCAGCATCAACATATTCTGCTTCTGCAGTTGACTAAGATATGCATCATTGCTTTTTACTTATCCAAGTAACTATAAAAAATGCTCCACCAATACTACTTTTTCTATCATCAATGTTCCCAGCCCAATCAACATTAGCATAAACATTTAGTTCTAACTTGCCATCTCTCTTGTACCATAATCCATAGTCTTCGGTGTTCTTCAAATATCTAAAAAATATTTTTATAGCAATCATATGTGATTCTCTAGGATTAGTAGAAAATCTTGCAACAATTCCAACTGTGTGTGCTATGTCTAGTCTTATGTGAACAGCATACATTAACTTTCCAATCATAGATCTGTACAAAGTTTGATTTACCTTAGGTGTCTTATCTTCTTTTGTCAGTTTGCATCCTGTCACCATAGGTATTCCAATGGGTTTTGATTCTTCCATTCTGAATGTCTTCAGTACTTCCTTGATGTATTTGGATTGATTAATGTAGATACCTTCAGTCTGTTGTAAAAAATTTAAGCCAAGAAAAAATTTGATCTCTCCAAACATTGATATTTCAAATTCTTTCCTCATTTCATTAGCAAATGATGTGCATAGATTATCATTTCCTCCAAATATACTATTATCAACAAAAATTTCAGCAATGAGAGTTTTATTGTTGTTTCCTCCTTTCAAATACAAATTGTTGTTGTCACTTGTTCTAATAAATCTAATACTAATAAGATAGGAATGTAGTCTTTCATACGATGCTCTTGGTGCTTGTTTCAAACCATATAAATCTGTGTTATTTACATACCATGTTTGTCTGATCATGATCAGCAAATCCTTTAGTTTTTTCAATGTATACCTCTTCTTCTAGTATTCCATTCAATAATACAGATTTAACATCCATCGAATATACTTTGAATCATTTCTATGTTGCGTATGCAAGTAATATTCTAACTTCTTCAAGTCTAGCAAAGGGTGCAAAATTTTCTCCATATTCAATGCCTTCTTCTTGTGCATACCCTTTGCATACTAATCTTGCTTTATTTCTGGTTACATCTCCATTCCATTTCAATTTGTTTCTAAATATCCATTTGGTGCCAATGAAATTCTTATCACTCGGTCTCGATACTAATGTCCATGTTTTGTTTTTATGTATATGCTCAATTTCTTCATTCATTGCATTGATCCATTCTTCATTTTCCAGTGCATCTCTAACATTCTTATGCTCTAATTCACAAATTAGACATGTCTTGTCTTTCAACTTACTTTGGATAATAATACCATCTCTTTTATCTCCAATAATTTGATTCTATGGATGATGTCATCTTACATATTTTTTAAGTATAGGTTCAATTCTTTGTTCTTCACTATGTTCTCCAGTCAGTTCATTGTGATCTTGATCATGTTCTTTAGTTGTATCATTTTCCTGATTCTCGGTCTGTTCTTCCTGTTACTTGGTAACATTACCCTATTGCATGGTAACGTTAGGTATCTATGCAAGCACAGTGTCAGGTTCTTCCATGTAGACAAATCTATTGTAATATTTAGGTTCTTTCATGTTGTCCTCATCATTCTTCTCAGCAAATTCATCAACTTTCATATTTGCACTTTCAATGATCTTATTAGAAGCTTTGTTCAAACATTTGTAAGATTTACTCTTAGTAGAATATCCAAGAAATATTCCTTCATCACTTTTTGAATCAAATTTATTATTTCTCTCATCTTTCAAAATATAACAATGACTTCCAAATATTCTAAAATAACTCACATTAGGTGTGTAACCATACCATAGCTCATAAGGTGTCTTATTTGTATCTTTCTTCAGTTGTACTCGGTTTAGTGTGTATATAGTAGTACTAATAGATTCTCTCCAGTATGTTTGTGCAACATTCTTTTCAATCATCAGTGTTCTATCACAATCCACAATTGATCTATTTCTTCTTTCAGCAATTCCATTCTATTGTGGTGTCCTCGGTGCAGAAACATGTCTTTTGATTTCATACTCATTACAAAAGTTAGTGAACTCATAAAAAATAAATTCACCTCCTCTATCAGATCTCAAACACTTCAGCTCTCTACCATTTTCTTTTTCCACTTTAGCTTTGTACCATTTGAACATCTTAAATGCTTTAGATTTTTATTTTAGGAACATAACAGTCATCATTCAAGAGTAGTCATCAACAAATAAAATAAAGTATATGTCCCCGTAATAACTTTGTGTTCTCATTGGTCCACATAGGTCTGTATGAACTAACTCCAAAATACCATTAGATGAAAAATTCCTGCTCTTAAAACTAGATTTTGACATCTTTCCCATCTAACAATTCTTGCACATTATATGGTCTGGTTTAGATAAGCTCGATAAGCCTCTAACTTTTCTTTTCTTACTAATCTTAACCATGTTGTCGAAATTTACATGAAAAAGCCTTTTATGTCATAACCATACATCCTCATTCTTAGCCAATAAGTAATTAGTTTCAGCAGTGTCAAGATAAAATAGATTACCTTTTGATTATTCACCAGTGTCGATCAATTTTCATGTTCCATCATAGATTCTATCCTTTCTATTCTCAAATGCAACTTGGTGACTTGTGTTATTCAACTGTGAAACACTCAACATATTATAATTAAGTCCTTTCACCCAATATGAATTCTCACATTTGATTTGATTGTTCAGCATTATAGTACCTTTTCCTTTCACTTGACAAGGTGTATCATTTCCCATTCTAACAGATCCACCATCATAATGTTCAAGAAATTCAAATTTTCCTTTATCTCCAGTCATGTGATGTGTATAGCCACTATCAATAACTCAAATGTCATGTTTACTAACTTTATAAATAAGTGTTGTTTCAACATACCTCTCATCTTCTTCTGAGTCTTCTTTCAAAGCTAAAAATATTGTCTCAATATCTTCATCAGTGTCAAAACCAATATCATTATCTTTATCTTCAGCAATGTAACAAGCCTTCTTTCCTTTTTCTTTGTAATCTCAGCTATTCCTTTTTTCATACTGTCGCTTACTTTTATATTCTCGGTCATCTTTTCTATCATTAGATCTTTCATTTCTTTTGTCATTCTTTCTGTTAGGGCATCTTGCAGAAAAATGGCTAATTTCTTTATAGTTAAAACATATCAAAGGTAGTTTACCTTTATATCTTCCTTTGTCAGTATGCAATATTCTAACCATTAATGCTTCAAGTTCATCAAGTTCTTTATCATCACTATCACTGTCACTGTTATTTCTAATCATGTGTTTGCTACCATATTTTCTAAGTTTCAAAGAAGACATAAATGCATATTCCATAGTAGGTACAACATTGTTGTCAAAATTATTCATCTCAAAAGAAATCAATCTTCCAACAAGACTATCAACAGTAATATTGTTTCTAGGTGCTACTCTCATTTCATGTATTGCAAAGACTCTTATAGAATAAATAGGCAATAAAGTTCTAAGAATCTTACTCACAATAGTGTCTTCGTCAATAGTTCCACCTGTGTGTGTATTTTGTGGATCTGCTAGCTGCAACACAAAACTTCAATATGTCATTGTATTAGTGAAATAACATGAAATATCAAAGGAAAAAACACATATATATCACCAAAATCAACATATTTCTCCCTATTTAAGAAGAGTATGAAATATGCTATAATTGCCCTCAAATTATACATAAATCATTGAAAACATCATGCTTAGAATGGAAGATTTAATCTAAATGCAAGTTAAAATGCTCAATCAAAGTTCATTTTAGAGCTCCAATTGAAAGATTATAACAATGCTAAATGTTAGAGCTAAAATGCAATAAGAAATCTCTAAGAATATGAGCAGCATAAGTTTGCAAATGAATTCTAAAATTAGGGGCCCATTGAGCTCAAAATTCATTCTATTTATAGAAGAATTTGAGGAATGAGAGGTTAGGATTGAAATTTGAAGAGAGGTGGAGATTGAATCTTTGGTGATCCATGTGAGGTGATCTGAGTGATTTAACTCTCATTGGCTAGGGAATTGACTTTCCCTTTTGCAAGTGAGGAGTTGTAATTAGGATTTATTAAATTCCTTTTAATTAATTACTTTAGCCATGTATTTGATTGTTTTTTTTTTAATTTATTTGATTTGATTTAATTGGCTAAGGCAATTAATGTAATTTAGTGATTAGATCACTTAGGAGATTAAATTTGATTTAAATAATTGTGCCAATTAATTAAAGAATTGTCTTGCCATAATTAGGGGTATGATCACACTTAGGGAAAATAGGGTCTATGGTCAGAGTAGACCAAATTAGGGTGGTTACATTTGCCCCTCTTTGAATTGATGTGCGAGCAGCGCATTGATTCAAATAAAGTTTGATGTTGACTTTAGAAAGTTTGAGAATTCCAAACTTGATTGAACAAAACTTTGGATGAGATCAGTCTCGCACTTGATTGAACTAAGACTGATAGTATTGACTTTGAACTTGATCGAACAAAGGTCAATAAAACAAAGATCTTAAAGATACCAATTCTAAACTTGATTGAACAAAAATTGATAATATTGACTCTAAACTTGATCAAACGAAGGTCAGTACAAAGCTGCCATGAGCTTAAGAAGAATCTGAGAAAATATAGACATAAGATATCCAGCTTGTGAGAACCAAAGCCTTCTATCCAACAGTCCCGACTTAGTTGAGGAAAATTGTCATGCCCCTAGTCTTTTGATGATGAAGTCTTTTTAATGCTTTTTAAGAAAGAATTTGAATGATTTAAGTGTGATCATACCCCCTCAGGAATGAAATCAAAGGAAAAAGAACAAAATCCCTCTTTAGAATGATATATCACTTGAGCTGATTGATTGGATCGAGAAAGAATCAATTAGAAGAAATGAAGAAGTGAAGGTGTGTTAAGAGAAAACACAATTTTACCAAGTTAACTATGTGAAAATGTGAGTTCTGAGTTTGATAAAATGATGTATGACCAATATTTTGATGAATAATGTGCTATTTGATGATAGAGAGCCTGGAAAATTGATTGTGTAAAGCCTGCCAATCATTTTCTGAACATGTATAATAATTCTGCATTTTTGGGAAGCTGTCGCAAAATGTGTACTATGATGTTGAAAACATCGTTTGCACATTTGATTTTGTCTCAATAGATTAGAGAAGAATAAAATTGAATTTTAATAGTCTGGGAGTTCTGGAGCTCCCAAATAGCTCAAAAAGGTCAATATAGATCCCAAAATTCACTTTTTACCCATTCATTTTCACTTTTGTCTTTAGTAAAGTTAGAACTCTATAGAGAAGATGGTGGTCCCCGTGGAGAAGCATTGATTTGAGCTCACCCATCAACATCAGTGCTCAGTCAATTACGCACCGCCAGTGAGTACCTCAAAACCTACCTTTCCATGTTTTATGTTTTTCATTTTGTCCATTTTTGCAAGAGTTATTGAGCTTTGAATTTTGCCTCACACCTCATGTATGGGATCACATCTGGTTAATCTTGTGTCGCATCCTATTTTCCCCCAAAATCTCATGTCTCATCCCATAAATTTGGGATCGCACCCTGTTTTCAGCTTTAGCATCGCATAGGGTAATTTTTGTTTAAGTTTTGAAGTTTTTCGCATCCTATGGAAACATGATCGTACCCCGCGGCCCATGTTGCATCTTGTTAAAACATACTCATTTCCTATATGCCCCATCGCATCCTAAAAATCACATATCACATCTCATATAAACGATCGCACCCTATAAAAACAGAGTTGTTTCTTGTTTAGGATTTAGGTTTTTTCTATTTTTGACTATCTTTCTCCTTCTAAAGACCAAAAATACTTATCTGATAGTTTTTCTGTGTAGTTGACTTAGTGAAAATATTGAATTGAACCTGTATGTGCTTTGTGTTAACAGATTGACTTCAAGGTAGTTTCTTTGTGAGGTCCCTATCTAGGTCAGGTCCTTGCTTTGTTGCGATCATTGACAGATGCTAAGCTACAGATCATAGCTCGGGTAGTATTAGCTGCAGTTATAAATTTACCTGATATTAGGGTAAATCGGGGGTTGTTGACTATGCTTGTTGAGAGATGGCATTCAGAGCACAACACCTTTCATCTCCCAACTGGTGAGATGATAGTCACACCTGAGGATGTGTGGCATATATTATGGATTCCAATGATGGGTCGGGAGGTATAGTTTGAGTTGTGTTCTGCTATAGCCATTGCATCGGCTCAAATATTTTTTGGAGATCAGACCATAGTGTGTTGGTATCTAACCTGGGATCATATGTGCGATCATTATGATTGTTTACCTATGTATCTATCCAGATTAATTGGAGGTATCCTCATGCTTAATAGAGGACAGCATGGTTTTATGTGTGGCTGGGAAGATACTCTAGAGCAGATGATTAGATCATCCCACATATTTGCTTGGGGTAGTTGTATATTAGCTCATATATATCAACAGATTCATGAGATAGTCTATCAGTATTCCCACAAGATGATAGTAGGGATTTTAGTTTTGCAAATTTGGGCCTGGGAGCATATCCCTGTGATGCATCCAATTGTAGACAGGCAACAAACAATTCAGTAGCCTTATGTGTATATGTATTCTGGATTGATTTAGCAGCCCCATCTAGACAAGGTAGAGCATTGGCGTTGATTGTTTGATGATATGACTATTGTGATCTGGTGACCATACCTTGATTATGAGGAGTGGGCTTTAGATAGGTGGCAGATGTCATACTTCTTTTAGAGCAGGTACTTGATTGGGTGGATCTGATACATTGTAGAGTAATTTCTAGTTACACGTGTTCTGAGACAGTATGGTCGTGTACAGGGAAGATGTCAGGATATGTCAGTATATGCCTGAATCTGTGATGAGGAGCCACTTTGGGGAGCCTGGTTGGTATATGAGACTGCTCAGCAGGCTATCAGTTAGATGGTTGCAGTGGGATGGGATATTATTCCAGAGATAATAGATGCAAGTTGTTCAGATGGGTACCTCACCTATATGTTACAGTATCCCTTCCCTAGATTCACAGCTCCTGATGAGGTAGTTCCTCGCATAGAGGATCCTTTATATTATGATCTTGCAAATGAAAAACCAGTCAGAGGTAGAGGTAGAGCCCAAAGAGACTGGAGAGGTGGGGGGAGAGATGGTAGGCACCCTCCTTGAGATAGAGGTCATGGTCCAGATGATGGAGATGATAGTGGGGATGATAGGGGTGGGAGTACAGTGGGCGCTAGTGGAAACAAAGAGGGAAGACAAAGTCATTTTAGGTTCATGCCTCCACTGAGAGATCTAGGTCCTTTTCTTACTAGAGAGCACCAGAGACCACCAAGGCAAGTACTCAGTGGATAGGATCCACCCAGAGATACAGGTAGAGGTTCTAGTAGGGATGGTGATAGTTTATCTCAGTGCTAACAAGAGTGTGAGCAGCTTAGGGCTAGGGTTACCACATTAGAGGCTTTACTAGCAGACAGAGATAGTCATCTTGAGTGCTTGAGAGAAGCGCAAGATACACAGGCCCGTATAGTGACACATCAAGGTCAGAGAGCTATGTATTACTTTCTTTTGTATTATGCTATAGTTCTAGGGGACAAAGAGCTCCTTCTTATTCTCGAGTAGCATAGCAGTCTAAGGGAGCTATGCCTCCACCGATTCATCCTACACCACCTCCTCCTCCTCCAAATCAGGGAGAGGGTGGTAGTCAGAACTGATACTTATGATATTTTGAGACATTTTGTATATATTGATCTTGTTGTGATCATCCATTGTACTGCAAACTCTTGATACTTGATATCTATTTCATATTGATAGTCTGATACTCTTTTGTAGATGTTTCACATTTTTTATATGTTCTATCATTGATATATCTAAGATATTTGTTCATGATCTTGATATGTTCATGGGTTCTCTTTGCTTTGATAGATTTTTAGATTAATGCACATGTGATTATGTACTTGGTCTATTGATGAGTTTAGAATATGTGCTGACATCATTTATGCTCGTTGATTTATTACTGATATAAAATGTGTTTCAAATGATTCTAAGCGAATATGAAAATGTATGTTTTTGAGATTTTATTTATGCAAATATATCTATGGATGCACTTAGGATGTAAAAAGTAAATGCAATGCTTGAATGCTTTGTTTTTGTATTTTCTCTTTCTCATTTATGAATGCAGAATGTATGTCATGGATATGCAACGACATTGATATTAGTAATATAGATTATATAGTTAACTTGGATTTCAGATGAACCGGGAAATTATTTTGAGCTCAAGTCCTTATGTTGTTTTTCAAAAATGAATCATGCAATCTCTAAATGCATCTACATGGAGACCCTTAGGACTGTCGCTGATTTGTATACATTGTAGATTTTTATCATCATTGGGCATTTTTGTAATGGACATCATCTGATAATACAACTGTAACTAATACCCACTGGTATCATGAAAGTATGAATACTATATGTATTGGATGCAATGTCAAAAATAAACCCAAGCATCAAGGCATATAAGACAGGATGACAAGTCATTTATCTACTTTTTCTTTTAAGAATCAGGTTATGTTGATGTGTAATGTAAGATATGTGACCCACAATGACCTTAAATATTCATATCCTTGGGTACATAATGTTTCATACACCTTACTGTGAATCTGATTTAGAAACAAACAAGTAAATTGGTTCAACCTCACCGTAGTTTACACATAACTAGGATCAATATATATGCGCCTATCCACTCACGTTGGCAGCTCTTACCATAAACATCCAAGTTAGGTAAAAGTTATAGTATCATTTGAAACAATCACCATATGTAGAAAACCAAGAAAACATTATGCCCCCTGTCCTTGTGACTCTTTGTCTTTGAATAGACGTCATGGAGCAACTCGGAAGACATAACAATCACCAATTGATAATCAATCAAATAAAACTCATAACATCTTACATGCCCCTAGTTTGAAACATCATGGGAACATAAAAGAGTCATAATCAAACCAAGACCAGTCTATGTGTTTAAGTAGTATTGAGAAATATTATTGATACATTTTTCATGTACAGTAGAGTATCATCAATTAGAATTTGGAATCAAGCATTATGTTTTTCATGTCTGAGTATATGAGATTAACATTTTCAGAAATTTCAATCTAATGTAGTGCTTAGGAACATTGTTTAATTAAAGTGTTGAGAAACACTAGTATGTTTAAAGTGTTTAATTAAAGTGTTGAGAAACATTAGTATGATGTTTGTTACAAGTATGTGGTGTTGAAGAAACATCCTTGTTTGTGATAGTGACATTTTGATGCAAGTATTGAGAAATATTGTTTTGAGAGGCAAACCATCCTAGACATGAACCTAGGATAACCTAGCAGATGTAGACTGAACATGCTAGAAAAGATGCCCCCAGTGTAGAATGACTATTCCTAAGACGCAAATGCAGATAAATCCTGGGAAACAATAGGACATTTGTAAGGAATTGGAGTCAACCAATAGCACAGGTGCATTCATGAAGGATTAGTATCAGCAGTGCATTGATAGATGGAGCACAGAGTATGAGCACTAACGCCTGTTTGTCAGGTTTTCACCACTCAAAAAAACTTTTTATTTTTTCTACCAAGACGTCTATTTTCCAGGTTACACCACCTGCTCCATGAATAGCATTCACAACCTCCTTGAGTTGATTACTGTACTGTGTTATGTTTTCTCCTTATTTCATTCTCATGTCATAAAATTTTCCTCGGAGACTTTCAACTTTAGCTCTTAGTACATTTTCATCTCCTCCATAAAATAGTGTAATCTTGTCCCACATCTGCTTGTCTAATGTACAGGTCTTGATATCTTCAAAATATGCATCAATAAGAGAAGAAGAAATCTCTACCATTATAATGTTGTGTTCATGTTTCTCTTTCATCTGATTAACAGTCAAGGGTCTAGTCGGTATGATGAATTTAGAGTCCAGGTATGTTGGAATGTCATCTCCAATCCCTGATAGGTATAGTCTCATTCTTCTTTTCCATGTTGAGAATTTCTCCTTTTTCAGCTTCAGTGTGTCTCTCTTATACATCTTGATCTTTAGCTTAAGTCTTTTAAAAATTTCCTTCTAAGCACTCTACGCTCTGATACCAATTATTAGAATAATTGAGAGGGGGGTGAATCAGTTGTCTCCCAATTATCCTATAGTCCCAAATTATTCCAGATGTATATAACAACAATTTTAAACATATAAATCAACTCGGTGAAATGTATACTGTAACTTCAAACTTTTAGACATGTACCGAGTAGCGGTAAATTAATACTGTGATTACCGATCAATGTAGATAAAGTAATATGTAAAGAAAAATAACAATCCACAACAATCATACACATTGACACATATATTTTTAATGTGGAAACCCTGCTAAGGGAAAAACCACTTGGGATCGGTAACCCAAAATATTTCACTCTTCTCAAGTGAGCTCGGTTAAGAGCCAACCCTGTTAAAGGTTACAATGCACACTGTTAAATGTGACCTGGCTACAGGATTTAAAACTAACAGTTCTCTCTTGACCAATAATTCACTATAGGGTCAACAAGAAAACTCTCAACATTCATTAGAATCTCATAATAAAGACTTTCACGTCCTAATCGGTTTAGAGATTTATCTGTAACAATGGTTAAACTGATACAATAATGATCTTATTCAAATACAACTATGTTTGCATATTTTAAGATCTATTATAAGTACATAATACATGATTAATTTATTCACTTCAGTTCATCTAATTCTTCATATTCTATTCTGTTTGGTAATGCTCTTTCCTCTGTTGCTCGGTAATGTTTGCAGAAAATGCTTGGTTCTATCTTTAACCAGTTTGATTAGTCATGCATAAACTTTGCATATGTGCACATCATAGCATCATGTCAACATGATTCATAATGAATCTCTTGTCTCTTATATAAACAACATAACTCATTTAATTTCCATCCTTCATATTTTGCCGCTTAATCTCCATCGTCGATTTTGTCGCTTAATCCTTCCTCAGTAGTTGTGTTAAAAATAGATTTCAATCTTCGTCGTCTGATCTTCCTTGAATTTTCATAACCATTTGATCTTCATAACAAATCTTATCATTTACCTCAAAATCATCAATGTCCAGCTCATCATTCTAGTTGACCTCGATTTGATTTAACTGCTCGGTCAATACCGTGTTGTGTCGGGGATCCCTAGCTCAGTTATCACTGTGCTCGGTATACACTATATTTTACTCGGTATTCACTGTCTCTCAGTGTATACATAACTCTTCATTTACCAGCCACATAAACTTTGTTTGTTCTAGATCTTCAATCCATAATATATGTTTGTTACCATAATGATACTCAAATAAGTTGACATCAATGACAATACATGAACTAATAATGTTTATCATCATATCTGTAACTCAGTTGACTATCAACAAATGACTTCAAACATACAATTAAGTTGTAGTTCATCAATATATATATATATATATATATATATATATATATATATATAAAGGATACATCATAACATGTCAAGGGGACCTAGATTTGCATAAACCTATACATTGTCTTCCATGATTCTAGATAGTGAAACATCATTCCAGTTTTTAAAGAAGAGATAGTATTTCGTAAACATAGCGAAATAAACTAATTTTGAAAATAAATTAAACCTCATAGTATTGTATCTATGAATCTAAAAATGTGAGAGGTTATGTATTGAAGGTCTCTTTCTTGAGGTCATCATAGAAGGAATTTTCCATGTTGACCTCAAGAAAAGAGAGCTTCAGTATATTACCAAGCCATGGTTTCAGACCATTCTTTAATATAGTTTAGGTTAAGTAACCTATTTTCTTATAAAGACTCCCAAATTAATCCTTAGAATTTAAAAAAATTGTCATGAGAATGAAATCGTTACCATACATTGTGACAAAACCTTAATATAGATATTATTTGACTAAATTTGACCAACCCTTCTTAAGATTGACATGACCTCATTTTTGCATAATAGAATCTTTGGACATCTACTACTTGTTTCAAATTTATTGGTCTTCCTTCATTAAGTTGTATTTGGTGAATTTCATCTGACATTCAAAAATAGGACCTTTTATGATGTTTATCATAGATTTTAGGAAAGATTATTGATTTCTCATGTTAGATCCTTCTGTGTCTTTTGTAGTCTCATAACTTTTTGTATCATAATTTTCTTCAGCTTCCCAACCCTAGTCACCAACCCGACCTTCCTAAATGAACTTGTCAAACCAATCTTCCTCTTGTAGTCTTCTAATATGTACAAAGTGAAATAGAAAACATAGGTTTCTTCTAATGGAGGGGCATTTGTTTATGAAGGTGTCCAAATCTTCTATTATTAAGATGGGTAGGGTGGGGACAAGCCTTCTCCTGATTAAAGGGGAGTCATAATATCACAGTTTTGGAATAGTTAGATCACCTATAATGTTATTGATTACTATATCTAAGTCCCCTAAGAACTTCCATTTGAAGATTCGTCTACAAAGACATCCTATGGCCTATTTATCCGAATCCACTTGTATCGCAAGGGCAATGAACATTTTTATTATATTAGAATTGGCTCTATATCTATCAGTGTTGGACATAAATTCTCTCCCAAGAATCCTGAAGACTTCTCTAACTACCAGGAAATGAGAAGATAGCATAATCCTTTTTAGTCTATCCCCTTTAATGGCTTCATCAAAGGCTGATGAAGATAATTATTCAGTTGTGTATTGTCATTAATGTATACACAAATGTAGTGATGTTACACAAATGTCTATACCTAAACTGAGCACAGTCAGTGTATGCCAAGTTCTCTCAGGCATTGAAGAAGACCAAAGTGATTTTTAGTTCTAACCGAGTTCACTTAGGTAATACAGTAATGGTCAGGCATTGAAAGATTACAGTGTTAACCGAGTTATGCATTTAGTGTCAACCGACTAACAGCAATTTACATTTTATTTTTAATTGGTTATATGTAGCTGGCAGACTTAAGTTTTATTATTTATTTGGAAGTTTATTCAAGTCAACTTGACAAGGCCTATCATATATATACAAGGTCAAGTTTGGAGTGAATGTGTGAGAAGTAATAAGCAAAAATATATGGCAGAGTTTTGATATGAAGAGTGAAGGTGAAACTAGATGGGATTCTGATTAAGGATAGAACATCCAGATAGAGATCCAATAGAATATTTGATCATTAAGGATCCAGTTTAAATCTAGAGAAGAGATCTGAATCAGCAAAGACAGTTGCTTCATTAAATAGGTCAATCCATTGTTACTCTCTAACAATTGTAGCAGTGATCCAAATCTCTTTATAGAGTAGACTTAACAGTATTTCATAAATCCTCTCACAAGATGGCATTTTTACATTGAATTGTTTGAAGACCTCTAACAAGGCCACTCCTTACAGGGTGATTAAATCCTCTATCAGGGTCACACCTAACAGTGTGTTTTGTAACCTTTAACAGGGTTGGCTCCTAACAAGGCTCACTTCAAAAGAGTGAAAAATAGTAACTAGTTGCAATTGGTGGTTTTCCCAAATAGGGTTTCCACGTTAAATCTTGGTGTCATCCATGTACATGTTATTTTATTTATGCTTTATGTTTCTACACTTAATCACTAAAGGATAAATCACAGTTAATATTTTAAGATTGCTTTGTTAACCGAGTAACAACAGAATATCTTTGTTAACCGAGTAACAATGATAAGTTTGATTAAGAGATATAAGGGGCTTGGATTTGTTTTGTGGTAATTGATTCACCCCTCCCCTCTCAGTTACTCAACCAATTTCCAACAATTGGTATCAGAGAATTTGGTGCTTTTAGGAAGGTTTCAAAGCCTAAGCTAAAGATCATAGATGTCTTATAGAAGGGAGATCCCCAAGCTTAACAAAGACAACTTTGTTGCATGGAAATATTTGATGAGGCTACATCTATCTACTATTGGAGATATTGGTTTGCAATTCTTGGATCACAAGTATGTGGAACCACCAAGACCTATGTCTGTGGACCAGATGGTGGACATGAAGAATCATAACATAATGATGATTGATATAGCTTCTTCACTCAGCTATTCAAAATTTTATGAAGTCAAGGGTTGCCCTACTGCCTATGATATGTGGAAGAAACTACATGATATACATAGAGGAGATGACAATGTAAAGAGATCCAAAGCAGAAAGTATCAGAGGTCAGTTTGATCAGATGAAAATGAAAGAAGGAGAATACATTACAAAATATAGTGAAAGAATCAAGAAAAGTGTCAGTGCCATCAGAGCTGTCGATGGAACAATTGAAGACAAAATAGTGGTTAGTAAGGTATTAAGAACTTTACTTCCTATCTATGCAATTAGAGTTTCAGCTATTCAAGAGATGAGGTGTAGTTTTGATATAAATCTAGATGCATTGGTTGAAAGGCTTACAACTTTTGAGTTGGAAAATTTTGACAATTATTCTCCTAATCCTAGCAATTTTGAGTCTGCATTCAAAGCTAAATTAAACCTTGGTAAGATGGATAGAAACTCAAAAGGAAAATAGATTGACAGTGATAGTGATGATGATTATGATGATGAATATTTATAAATCATTGAAGCATTACTTGCAAAGAGCGCTACCAAAGGAAAAGGACAGTACAAAGGAAGAATATCATTGATTTACTTTTCATGTGATGAGCTTTGTCACATTGTTGCTAAGTGTCCAAAAAAAGAAGACAAAGGTGAGAGAAAGTTCAACAAGTACAAAGGCAAGAAAGATTTCAAAAGCTATAGGAACTACAAGGACAAAGGTAAGAAATATTTTTATATTGCAAAAGATTCTAATAGTGATGAAGATGAAGATGAAATGGTTTACATTGCTATTAAGGATGAGTCAAACAATGAAGATAATGAAAAGACTGCACTTTACTCTCATATTAGCAAAAATAACACTTGGATAATTGATAGTGGTTGTTCTCACCACATGAATGGTGATAATACTAAATTTGAACATCTTGAGAACTATGATGGTGGGAGTGTCAATTTTGGGAATGATGAACCTTACTATGTGAAAGGTAAAGGTTGTATTGCTCTAACTGAAGGAATCATATGTGGTAATGCTTATTGGGTTGAAGGACTAAGGCATAATCTACTAAGTGTGGCATAGTTGAATAACATTGGTTTCAAGGTAGAATTCATGAATGGTAAGGCCAAGCTCCTGGATGGTAAAGGAAACCTAGTTGGAACTGCCAGGCAAACAAAAGGTAATCTATTCTATCTTGATCTCACTAAAATTTCATGTTTTATTGCACAAGTAGAAGAAAGCTGGTTATGGCATAAAAGGTTATGTCATGTGAATTTTGATAACCTGGTCAACATAAGCAATAAAAAAAGAGTAAGAGGCATTCATATTTTGAATATACCTAAATTGGCAATATACAAACAATGTCAAATTGGGAAAATGGGCAAAACTAGTTTCAAGAGCAAGAATTACAATACTGAAGAAGTCTTGGAGTTAGTGCATACTGATCTATGTGGACCAATTGGAACAGCAAGTTACACAGGAGAGAATTATTTCATTTTATTTGTTGATGACCATTCTAGAATGATGACTGTTATGTTTCTCAAAGAAAAATTAGAAGCTTTTTAGATGTTTAAGTTGAGTTCAGAAGTACCTTGCCAGAGTTGAGAAGGAAACATGAAAGAAAATTAAATGCCTAAGATCTGATAGAGGAGATGAATTCATTTCTAATGAATTCAATAAATTCTGCAATGGAAGAGGAATCAAGAGACAAGTATCTTCCCCAGGTACACCACAGCAAAATGGGATAGCAGAAAGAAGAAACATATCTATTATGGATTGTGCAAGAACCTTGATTATTGAAAAGAACATTGCAACCAAATACTAGAAGGAAGCTATCAGCACTATAATTCACACCTTGAATAGAGCTCAACTAAAGAAAGGTATAGAGTAGACACCTTTTGAATTATGGTATGGATATAAACCCAATGTTCATTAATTCAAAGTATTTGGAAGTAAATGTTACATCTTGAAGGAAGCAAGAAATGGAAAATTTGATGTAAAAGGTGATGAAGGTATATTCCTAGGCTACTCCTGTAAAAGCAAAGCATATAAATTTTTGAATCTTTCTACTCATAAAGTCATGGAAAGTGTACATGTAAATATTGATGAGTTTGCAGAGAGAAGTGAAGAACAAAGCAGTAAAGAGCCTGAGGACTACATAAACTTTGTGTATTATGAACCTTATACTATACCAAAGACCCATGTAATGGTGATCAGACATCAACCATGTTAACCACTGAATTCATTAGCACAAACCTTGTTGCAACCTGTGCAACCCAAGCTACTAACTATTGAAACCAAGTCACAGGAAGAGGGAATTGAGTCTCAGACTAAAGAAACTGAGTCACAGGTAGAGGGAACTAAGTCGCAAACAGAGGCACTCAAGTCTCAGATAGTGGAACCTGAATATCAGACGGAAGAGCAGAATAGAATGTTCGAGCATGGTGAACCAAGTGGAGCAAGCCTAGAACAAAAAAGGAAGGAACCTGTACTTGCTAAATATGTCAGAAGACATCATGCACCTGAGAAAATAATTGGAGATCAGATAGAGGGTATAATGACAAGGAACAAACTTAAAGGTACATGTTTTCTTAGTGAAATTGAACCTAGATCCATTAAAGATGCCTTGAATGATGAAAGTTGGATAGGAGCCATGAATGAAGAAATTGAATAGATAGAAAAGAACAAAACCTGGACTCTTGTAGCTAGACCAAAAGACAAGAATGTGATTGGTACTAAGTGGGTTTTCAAAAACAAGATGAATGAAAAAGGTGAAGTTTCTAGAAACAAGGCAAGAGTAGTGTGTAAAGGATATGCTCAAGACAAGAGTATTGATTATCGAGAAACTTTTGCTTCTGTTGCAATACTTTAAGGAGTCAGAACTCTTTTGGCATATGCAGCACATAAAGGATTCAAGGTATACCAAATGGATGTAAAATATGCATTCTTGAATGGAATTATGGAAGAGGAAGTCTATATTGAGCAACCTGAAGGTTTTATTGATCCTAACAAAAGGAATATGGTTCACAAATTGCACAAAGCCTTGTATGGACTAAAGTAAGCTCCTAGAGTGTGGTATGAAAGATTGCATGGTTACCTAGTAATTATTGGATTTTAGAGAACTAATGACAATAGTATCTTGTACATTAAAGAAGGACCTCATAACAAGATATTAATAGCAGAGATATTTGTTGATGATATACTATTCACTGGACGTGATGATTTATGCAAATCATTGTCTGAAGCTATGAGTAAGGAATTTGAGATGTCTATGTTTGGAGAAATAAAATTCTTTGTTAGTTTACAATTTCATCAGATGAAGGATGGTATCTACATTACTCAGTCTAAATACATTAAAGAGATACTGAAGAAATTTGGAATGGAAGATTCCATACCAGTTGGGACACCTATGTCTACTAGACATAAGTTTTCTAAGGATGATAACTCAAAGGAGGTAAATCAGACAACCTACAGATCCATGATTGGTAAACTTCAATATGTTGTTCACACTAGACCTGATATTGTATTAGCAATTGGTATTATTGCAAGGTTTTTAGCTAATCCTAGAGAGAATCATTTGATGGCTATCAAAAGGATTCTGAGATATCTTAAGGGTACTGAAGATTATGGATTATGGTATAAGAAAGGAGGAAACTTTGATTTGAAGACTTTTACTGATGTTGATTGGGAAGGTAGTGTTGACGAAAAAAAGAGCACCAATTGTGGAGCGTTATTTATTGGTAAGAGGTTAGTATCTTGGACCAGCAAGAAACAAAATTGCATCTCTCAGTCTACAATAGAGGTAGGGTATGTTGTTGCAGCAGTAAATTGTTCAAATATCATATGGTTCAAATAGTTGTTGTCAGGTATCAAGGAGGAAATCAAAGAACCAGTTATTATCTACTGTGACAACACTAGTGCTATTAACATTTCAAAGAACCTTGTGAGGCACACTAAGACTAAGCATATTACAATAAAGTATCATTTCTTGAGATAATTGGTTCAGGACAAGGAAGTAAGGTTGGAATATGTGAATACTAAAGAACAAATTGTAGATAGATTCACAAACCTTTACTTAAGGATGCATTCTTATATCTTAGAGAAAATATAGGGGTATTCCCCTAACTGAGGCTCACTAATGGACAGATTAGTGATACATCAACTGAGCTACAGTAAAGGTCTAACAAGTTGATTCAGATTTTCAAAGCTTATTGCATATGAATTAGTACATCAGGTACACTACAATTACATTGGATAAAGTCTTTGGCATTGGTTGTCAAAGAGGGAGAGATTATCGATGTCATGCTAAAGAAATTATTAAGGAAAAGATTATTGATGAAAGAGGGAGAAATTTTATCAGAAACAGAGATTAATGTAAGAGGGAGAAATTCATATTTAAGTGATTATGAAGACAGCGGGAGTTTTCTGGATGAGAATCAGAATGAAGCTAAGGACATTAATAAAATTTAATTCTTGTTTCTGTTTCTCTAAAATTCTTTTTATTATGACATGTTGTGTTTCCATCAATGCCAAAGAGGGAGATTTTTGAAGACAGTTATTTAATTGTGTATTGTCATTGATGTATACACAAATGTAGTGATGTTACACAAATTTCTATACCTAAACCGATCACATTCAGTGTATGCCAAGTTTTCTTGGGTATTGAAGAAGACCAAAGTTATTTTTAGTTCTAACCGAGTTCACTTAGGCAATACAGTAATGGTCAGGCATTGGAGGATTACAGTGTTAACCGAGTTATGCATTTAGTGTCAGTCGACTAACAACAGTTTACATTTTATTTTTAATTGGTTATATGCAGCCAACATACTTAAGTTTTATTATTTATTTGGAAGGTTATTCAAGCCAACTTGATAAGGTCTATCATATATATATACAAGGTCAAGTTTGGATTGAATGTGTGAGAAGTAATAAGCAGAAATATATGGCAGAGTTTTGATATGAAGAGTGAAGGGAAAATCATATGGGATTCTGATTAAGGATAGAACATCCAAACAGAGCTACAATAGAATATTTGATCAGTAAGGATCCAGTTTAAAGCCAGAGCAAAGATCTCAATCAACAAAGACAGTTTCTTCATAGAACAGGTCAATCCATTGTTACTCTCTAACAATTGTAGCAGTGATCCAAATCTCTTTACAGAGTAGACTTAACAGTCTTTCATAAATCCTCTCACAAGGTGGCATTTATACATTGAAGTGTTTGAAGACTTCTAACAAGGCTACTCCTTACAGGGTGATTAAATCCTCTAACAGGGTCACACCTAACAATGTGTTTTGTAACTTTTAACAGGGTTGGCTCCTAACAGGGCTCACTTTAGAAGAGTGAAAAATAGTAACTAGTTGTAATCAGTGGTTTTCCCAAATTGGGTTTCCACGTTAAATCTTGGTGTCATTTGTGTACATGTTATTTGCTTTATGCTTTATGTTTCTACACTTAGTCACTAAAGGATAAATTACAATTAATATTTTAAGATTGCTTTGTTAACCAAGTAACAACAGAATATCTTTGTTAACTGAGTAACAGTGATAAGTTTGATTAAGACATCTAAGGGACTTGGATTTGTTTTTGTGGTAACGGATTCACCCCTCCCCTCTCAGTTAATCAACTCATTTCCAACAAAGGCTACCTAATTCTTTGGACCTCGAAGCTTAATGGGGGTGTCCATCCTGGGAAAGGTGGAGACATATTTGTGAATGAGTAGATGTGGTCATGCTATTCATACTCATAAATGAAGGAAATAAACAAGATTTGGGGGATCTAAATCGATTGATCTCCCAAAAATCCAATATGCCAACTATCTAGACAATTGTTAATGGATGAATATTTAAAATTATGTCCATTAAAATCTAACCATAATTTTTCTTAAAAGGACTAAAATTAGTTAACCTAACCTAAACCTCATCAATAATTTAACCTAAAATCATTTTTCATAATGCTCCATGATCACAGAAATTTAAACACAATAGAAATCTTAAAATTTTTATCTATAACTATATATTCTTTATATAACAACTAAAATATTCATAACCATATTAATGAGATCTTAAGTTTGTAAAGTACCATAAGAGCATGTGTATGTGCCCAGATCTGAGGATAGTCTTACAATTAATATTTAAAATTATATCCAAACCTACCTACTTAAGTTATAAATAAACTATACTACTACTAGAAAGGAAAATTTTACTGCAAAAGTATATCTCGGGATTACTTTGCTATCTCCTTGCATTTGTTATTTTGATTTTCCTTCTTTTCATGGTCATTATCTTCCTCCTCATCACTATGATCCACCTTATCATCTTTTAGGTACCAGTCCATGCCCTTCCATTAATTGCAAATCCTAACCTTCATTACATTCAAGAGGAACATCCAGTTCCTTTTTATTGTTGGTAATCTCTTCTCAAATGAATTATAGTCCTCTATGATCAAAATGGGATAAACTCAAACCAGGTGATTTCTTATCCCATATTCATTGCGTTTGGGAATGCATAAGTTGTCATCAATTTTATCAAGGACTACCTCTAACTCATTTAGTAGGAATTTCTTGAACAAACAGTTACGCAGCTCACTTATTGTCGCCTTATCCTTGTTGACATGGAGAATTATAGCCATAAACATGACTATTATTTCTGTATTATTCTTTGGGAAAACCTCCAGTAACAAAATCTCCTTTCCCACAATCTTCACTACATCTCTAAAGATAAGCTCATATTTCACTTTCATCCTCTTTCCTAATTTTATCTCTGTTATTTCTCCCCAGAATGCCATCTCCCTCTTACCAGGTTTCATCCTAATCACTGTATCCATACTTCTAACTATTTCATTTGTTTATTATACTGGAATGAGTTACAAATACTTATGTTATATTTAATCCCACTTTACATGTGTAGATTTAATCATGATGAAAATTGTAACCTACAGTTGTAATCCATTACCCGTCAGTCCTACTCAATCTTCTCATAATTTTATGCATGCTTCAACTCTCCTTACATCGCTTCATTTAAATCATTATTGCATCATATTCAATGTCATCTTAGATGGAAAACTATCTTTTATCATTTTTCTTTGTGCTAAAAAGGCAAGTGATAATGAAAATATTTAAGTGATATATTTCTTACTTGCTTTTTCATGATTGTTTGGTATAATGAGTATGATAAGGTGATGTATATGAGGTGGTACTTTATTGAATCCTTATTTAATATGTTGCCTTTTAAGATACTGAGATCTCCCCAGTATACTCTACAAGGGATTTTATAGTTTATGTGAGTATAGGATATATTTTAGGAGCCTATTTGGAGTATATTCCTCCTATATGTAGGTGACACGGTATCATGCTTTTAAGATAATAAATAAGTGTTGGAGCATTGGCTATTTTATACTTATTAGATACTATTATAGATTGGCCTATATAAAATTACTATGTTTATGATTGAGTATGGATGCATATTCCTTAGTGTATTACTAATTTCAAAATCCATTTATGAATTGAACTAATAATTTATCCATATATATACTTCTTAAAAAGGTATTATTTCTTTTATCGGTATTAATCTAAATATGTATTACAATATCTATTAATTCTAATTTTAATTAAAGAGATTTTGTATTCCAGTGTCTTATTCTTTTACTATCCTTGATATAATTACACACCTAGGGATAGTGATTTCTAGATAGATAGATATGTTTTAGATGAGAGTTAGGCTTAAAACTAGAGAGATTCAAAATTGGTTAAAATAGTAGTGTAACTAGAATCCTAATTTTGGTTATGATGTAATATCTAAAATTAGAATCCTATGTTCTACCAGTTTCTTCTATTATTGTACCATATGCTCCTTTGTTAGCTAATTCACCAGCCATATTATTTCCTTCTTGATAAATATGATTACAATTTGATAGATTAAAGTACTCTAGAAGATTTGTTTCTCTTTAAAGTCTAGTATTTAGGTTCCAGTTGGGTGTGTTTCTTGCTCTTATTGCATTAGGGACTATTTGTGAATCTCCTTTTACCTCCAAGTTTTTGAGTCCTAACTTTTTACAAAGTATTAGCTCTATAATCAAGGCCTCCAATTCTGCTATATTATTGGCGGTATTTCCAATAGGTTTTGCAATTTTACCATAAATTTTTCCTTCTTAGTTGTGTACTACACATCCAATTCTTGAAGTGCATGGGTTTCCCTAAGATGCTCCATCAAAGTTAAGCTTAAACCATTCCTTTTGTGGAGGTGTTAATTTGCAATTTCTTCTAGCCTCCTTACTCTTGATGTCTCCTTTACCATATTGGGGGGGAATATTTAAGCCAAACCATTCTTTCCCCATCTCATTGTCCCAATAGGAAAAAGTACATTCAATATAATTCTTATTTTTTAGTCTGTTGTTAATGGTTTCCACAATGCTAGCTTCGATCTTATTTTGGAGACTTTTTTGATCCATGTCCTTTCCTAATAGATTCTTCAGTTACGTTCTTTCTATATCTCCCATACCATTATTGATGGAGATATAATCCAGGCTATTCTGTATAAGCTTTTGTTCTTAATGATAGGCCATGCTTGCATATGCTCAATTAAACTATTGGGTATAATAGTTTTTAGTTGGAGTTTCCTATGTAACCATTGCCAACATTTCTCAGTATAAGAGCATGTAACTAAAATATGGTCTATTGTTTCCTCTCCTTTTTCCATAGCACACATCTGGATGGTCCTTCAAAACCTATTCTCTTAAACCATTCTGTTGTGATGATTCTCTTTTGGAATGCAACCCATAATAAGGTGCCTACTTTTGGTAAGCATTCCTTATTCCAACACAAGTGCATAGGAAGTTCCAATTTCTGCCACTATTCTTTTTTAACCAAAGAATCGTAACCTTCTTTTATTGTATATGATCATGTCTTTGATCCTATCCAAATCAGTGAATTATCATTTCTATTTTTAGGAAAGATCTGTCTCTCAGTAAGAATTTTCTGAAATTATGTTTTCTTTATTTGAGTTAGTGGAGTATTATCAAGGGATCTCCATTTCCAATCAAGGTTGGGATCACCTTCTGGGAATATAATTTAATTATTTAGAGTATTACCCCATAGCTTAACTAATTTATCTTTTATTCCAAGAGATATAATATTTTCTAGAGGCACATATCCTCCCCATGAGTCTTCCTAGAATAATGTCGAGTTGCCTTTTCTAATATCCCATGTAATTTTATCCGTAATAATATTCCTACACTCCAAAATGAAATTCCAAGCCCTAGAGCCTTTGGGAGGGCTCATTGTCATATATATTCTTGTTGAATCATTTCTATTAAGGCATTTGTTTGTTAATATCTTGACCCATTTATTGTTTAGTTCTTGGTGTATTTTCCATACAAACTTGGCCCCTAGTGCCAAGCTTTTCCATTTGGCTTTTATAATACTTAAACCTTCAACATCCTGAGGTCTATTAATTTTTTTCCAGCTTATTAAAGCCATTTTCCTATTATCAGAAGCACCTTGCCAAAATAATTTTTTCATAATCTTTTCTAGTTTCTCTTTTGCAGTTTGTGAAATGGGCATACATGACATTTGATAGGTCGGGATTGTCAATAATACTAATTTTATCATAGTTATATAGCTTGCATTTGTTAACCACTTACTCAAGTCCAAGTGTCTATTTTGTTTTTTATCTTTTTAACTAAAGGATCCCATAGTTTGGTACTTCTATTTCCTTTGTCTATTGGCATTCCTAGGTAATAAATTAAAATGAGATATTGGATCTCCTTGCCTAAGACCTCTCGAGATTTCAAAAAAAAAATTTGGTGATCCATTGAATAAAATGGATATTTTAGGTGTAGAAATATAATTATATATAAGATTAATTCATTTTTTGGAGAAGCCTAAGTTTTCCATACATTTACATAGAAATCTCTACTCAATTTTGTCATATGCCTTTTGAATATCCAGTTTAATGATCATACATTGGTCCTTATTATTTTGTACAGAGTGGATGATCTCTTACACTATAATGATTCTATCTAGTATAGATCTGCCTGGGACAAAACTAGTTTGTTCTTCTGAGATGATCTTGGGAATAAGCTTTTTGAGCCTATTTGCCAAAGTTTTTGATAATATTTTGTATATTGTGTTACATAGAGCTATATGTCTAAAGTACCTGGGTTCCTCTACCTTAGTTTTTTTAGGAATTAAGGTTAGGACAGTGCTATTAATTTCATTTAGTAAATTTCTAGCCTTTATAGTGTTTTTTATAGCTTCACAAAGTTCATCTCCTAGTAAATGCTAGCATTTTTTAAAGAAACAACCCTGAAATCCATTCGGGCCAGGTGCTTTATCTGCTTTTAGTTGGAAAAGAGTAGTTTTGATTTCTTCTTTCATAAAGTTCTTATTTAGCATTATGTTATCTTCCTTGGTTAAAATTTTAGAAATATTGCTAAGTAGTGTCTATTGAGCATTGAGATCTGAACAATCCTAGTTGTTTAGAATATTCTTATAGAAACGTACTAATTCTGTAGCTATTTCTTTAGGATTCACTATAGAATTTCCATTTTCATTCTTAATGTTGGTTATTATGTTGACATTCCTTCTGGATCTAGTGATATTGTGGAAATTGTTTGTGTTTCTATCCCCTATCCCCATTTGATAGCCAGTTCTCCCTCAATTTTTGCTTCCAAAATATTTTTTCTTTTGTAAGTATGTCTTCATATTTTTTGAATAGTTATTTTTCTTTAAAATATCTATTATTGTCCATACCTATATTAATTACTTCTTCATTAAGGTCTTGTATATCTATTTCTATTTTTGGTTTTTCTTCAAAGATATTTTTAAAATGATTTTTGTTCCAATTAAGAGTCTTCGTTTTTAAGGTTTTTAGTTTGGATATGAAACAAAACATTTTGGAACCTTCAAATTTTTCTTCTATCCACCGTTGTTCTAAAAGGTTTACAAATTCATTATCTTGAAACCACATTCTTTCAAATTTAAATGTATTTCTAGTTGGTTTAGCTTCTTCCATAATATCTAGAATGATTGGAAAATAATTTGATCCAGATATGGTTCTAGGATAGATGCAAATAAGGTATGATTGAAGGAGGCTAAATCACTCATGAATAAAAATGATCAATCTGTTCTGCTATATTATTTTCTCCATCTCTTCTATTGTTCCAAGTGTAAATTTCATTGTTCATTTTAATATCTATGATATTATTTAATCTGATCCATTCTCTAAAATCTCTAAGAGATATTGATTCAAATTGTAGCCCTCCTCTTTTCTCACTGATATTAGTGATTGCATTAAAATATCCTCCGAGAATATACTCTCTATCTGGAAATGTGCCACAAAATTGACCAATTTCTATCTATAATTCTTGTTTACCTCTGCTAGTTATGGGTCCATATATATTGATAAGAAAGAAACTTAATGGACTTTTGATACTATGAAACCAGCCTGAAATCCATCTAGGCCAAGTGCTTTATCTGCTTTTAGTTGGAAAAGAGTAGTTTTGATTTCTTCTTTCGTAAATTTCTTATTTAGCATTATGTTATCTTCCTTGGTTAAAATTTTAGAAATATTGCTAAGCAGTGTCTATTGAGCATTGAGATCTGAACAATCCTAGTTGTTCGAAATATTCTTATAGAAAATTACTAATTATGTAGCTATTTCTTCAGGATTCACTATAGAATTTCCAATTTCATTCTTAATGTTGGTTATTTTGTTGACATTCCTTCTGGATCTAGTGATATTGTGGAAACATTTTGTGTCTCTATCCCCATTTGATAGCCAGTTCTCCCTCAATTTTTGCTTCCAAAATATTTCTTCTTTTGTAAGTATGTCTTTGTATTTTTTGAATAGTTCTTTTTCTTTAAAATATATATTATTGTCCATACCTATATTAATTACTTCTTCATTAAGGTCTTGTATATCTGTTTCTATTTTTGTTTTTTCTTCAAAGATATTTTTAAAATGATTTTTGTTCCAATTAAGAGTCTTCATTTTTAAGGTTTTTAGTTTGGATATGAAACAAAACATTTTGGAACCTTCAATTTTTTCTTCTATCCATCATTGTTCTCAAAGGTTTACAAATTCATTATCTTGAAACCACATTCATTCAAATTTAAATGTATTTCTAGTTGGTTTAGCTTCTTCCATAATATCTAGAATGATTGGAAAATAATTTGATCCAGATATGGTTCTAGGATAGATGCAAAAAAGGTGTGATTGAAGGAGGCTAAATCACCCATGAATAAAAATGGTCAATCCATTCTGCTATATTATTTTCTCCATCTCTTCTATTGTTCCATGTGTAAATTTCATTGTTCATTTTAATATCTATGATATTATTTAATCTGATCCATTCTCTAAAATCTCTAAGAGATTTTGATTCAAATTGTAGCCCTCCTCTTTTCTCACTGATATCAGTGATTGCATTAAAATATCCTCTGAGAATATACTCTCTATCTAGAAAGGTTCCACAAAATTAACCAATTTTTGTCTATAATTCTTGTTTACCTCTGCTAGTTATGGGTCCATATATATTGATAAGGAAGAAACTTAATGGACTTTTGATACTATGAACCCACTCCCCCATCCAATGACTATTTTTTATTTCACACTTGAAAGCTACTTTCCTTGGATGCCATAGTATTGCTAACCCTCTTGGAGATGTTTCTATATGGGTATTATCTATCTTCCACATACCTAACCTTTTCCTTAGTTTATTAATTTCTACATCAATTAGTTTGATTTCCTATATTAATATTATTTCTTATTATATTGTATTTATATATATTTTATTAATCTTTGTTTGTGAGGGGCATTTAGACCCCTGACATTCCATGAAGCGAGTCACATGGTGTTGTGGAAGGGACCTTCCCCCTTCCTGCATGCAATAAGGTTGATAATTTAATCTAGTTTTATGCTTCCCCGTCCTTTTTCCTAAGTTCCATGGCAAATTTTATGCCTCTCTTCTTTTGAGTTTTCCCACAGTTAGGAGAAAATATCCCTATAATGTTTGTTGCAATGCCAAGTTTAATGTTTTTTTGTGAATTATCTATTGTAGGATGATTAATTATCTCAATATAAATATTTGCTTCTATTTCAAATTCTTTATCTAATTTTTCCATAATATCCTTTGTAAAAGTTTCTGGGAATTTATTATTATTTGTTGTGTTTATTCTGATTTCTTCTTCTCGTATTCATAGTTGATACCCATCATATCTTATATTGCTTCTAGTTCCATAGGAATTTGCTTATCTACTGCTTCTATATTTGTTTTTTAAGTGTTTGGAAATGCAAAATTATTTGTGTTTTCATTTGTAATTATGTCCTGATCTTCCTCTAAGTTAGGGAGATTGAGATATTCTTTATTTATTCTTATTGTCGAAGTGGCTCCTACTTCATTTATTATGTTTTTGTCCAAACTATTTTCTTGTAAATCATGAAAGGATTTTAGTTCATTTCTTAATTCATCATGAATAATCATTATATCATTTATTAGTTCATTCAAAAGGTGCATATTAGCTTCCAAATTTCTTATCAATTCATCTTTTTTAATACTACTAGCGGAGTCACACAATTTTCCATTAGGATTCTCTAAAGGGGTTTCTACGTTTGGATGTTTAATATTTTCTCAGATTTAAAAATCAAAAGATTTTGTATTGTTATCTATATTCTTCAAGCATTGACTATTATTTAAATTTTATGAATGTGTTTTCCTAAGTGTTGATTATCCTGTAAAGAGCCTGGATTAGTTGATTGTTCTAAGTGCTTGTATTCTAATGGTTTTGGTTGTGTTGTGTTCTTTGAGATAGGATTAGGTGGGAGGGTATTTGTATTCATGGAAGGAATGGTCATTGAATCCTCAATAATCTCACCTTCTTCCTTGTTGTTATCTGGGGCTTTTTCTTTAATATTAACAAGGCTACTAAGATGTAAAATAAAACCCCTTTATCTTTATTGAAATTTACTTTAACATTTTTGTATATGATAGAGTGATTTTTAAGATTGGGATTGAGGCATACTGGGCTTTCTGGTCTACTTTCTTTTGTTAGTTTATGATTGTTATAGATAATTTTGTTTTTGATTACTCCATTAAAATGTTATGGTTTTAGAGTGTAAATTGATCTGTTTGTGATAATTTTAATCATATCTATTTTCATTTTAGAATTATATTTGACCAATATTTTGACATTGCTAGACGCAGTAAATTTTTCCTCCAACCCCTCAAAGCCACCAAGTTGTTCACCTATTCTCATAAGAATTTGACTGTGGAGTAATTCCATTGGAAATTTTGCAATTTTTATCCACTATGCAGATGGAACATAATTATTTCTATAAGGATCAAAGTTTTGAGTCCAATTGTAAAATCTTACCATAAAACCTTTATAGTATTTTTGCAATTAATTAAAAAAGAAGCCATTTTCTAGGTTGGATATACTAACCTACTTTTGGACGGTAGTTTTAAGCTACTTAAAAATACAGAGACCTACGATTCCATAGCCTTCCCATTTCATGTGTACTCCATGATTTTTGCAGTGTACCCATAATCCTTCGGAAAAGGTATTGTTGATTATCATTGTTTTCGCTAGTTTGGTAGGCCTAAAGGAATCTCCATGTTTGGTATTTTCCACGTGCCCTAAATCCTTCCTTGGTCCATGATTATTGAGATAATGTTTGGGAGCTTCCTTCAAGGTTTCCTTTCTTGAGGTGATAGAACATTGATTCAATTATTTATGAACTTCTTCCCTGGGTCTATTTATTAAAGGAGCCCTCTCTACAAGTTGTTATTTTTGACTTTCCTCCTTAATCCATCCATTGGAAATGTATCACTTTCTTAGTTTTGAAACCCCACTATGGTTTTCCTTTTTAAATCACTCGTGCTTCCTATTTATTATGGTCTGTCAGTCATAAGTGACAGCATCTTTATTTTTATCAGATAATTACGACTCAGAGCTCAGTACTTCAGTCTTGTTTTCTATTTTGAAAAACTTTAATGCATTCTGCATAGAGACGTATTTGATTTTTTTAAAGAAAGAGATTTATTTTCCTATGATATCATTAATTTCAAATTTTTTAACATTTGCATTCTTTTTTTTTTTAAATGAAGTACTTAAAATCTTATTCTTACAGGCATTTGCAGAAACCTCATTTGAAACTAAAGGGCCTGAAGAGTTGGTTTTGTTAGCAATATCCTTCCCACAACGCACATCCTCAAATACAATTGTATCAACCTAAGAGGCGATGGGATAAATGTCATTTAAAACATTGAACCTGTTAGTATTGAACCTCTACTTATCTTGACTATTGTCGTCGTTCTTTCCAGAATATGAAAAGTAGGGTTTTGTAGTATTATATATTCCCAGTGTGTTAGTAATAACTGAGAGGGGGGGTGAATAAGTGGCCTCAAAAATTTTCCAATTAATCAACCCAAAAACTTAGTACCACAATATTAAGCCTCTAGTTATCTTCAGTCCTATAAGATGAATGCCTTCAAATATACTTATCAAATTACTACTGCTCAGAATGCTTTGTTAAACCTTATTCTGTATGTTTACTGAATAGCAGTCTTTCAATTTACCAAAAAAAAAAATACTTAGAGTATACCAATCAATCCAGATTAGCTATGTGTAATGCAAAACACTAAATTAATGACTCATAGACACACTGACACTTGGATTTTTAACATGGAAACCCTGTCAAGGGAAAAACCCACTTGGGACCGGTAACCCAAAATTTTCACTCTTCTGAAGTGATCTCGGTTAAGAGCCAACCCTGTTAAAGGTTACAAACACACTGTTAGGTGTGAACTTGTTAGAGGATTTAAAAGATTAGTTTGTCACTTGATATCGGGAATTTCTAGCTACCTTCCTTGTCCAAACTCTTCTGGTTTGTCAAATGGTATCTGGCATCTCATGTTATCTTTGTGATCAAAATTTTTGATACTCCTTGGGATGTATCTCAACATAGAAAGGATCTTTAAATCCTTTGCTCCACTTTTGTTATTCTCAGTGATGCTATGCTCTGTTGCTCGGTGTCCGCATAAATATTTATATCTTTCCCCAACTTGATTGATCAAGACGGTATGAAGTTGTTCTTCATCAGTTTCTCTCCAACATCATCTTTTTCATTCACTCCCCTTAATTCTTAATGAATTAAGTTGTCTCTTTATAAACATGATATCACCGTTTCTAGGTTCTTGATTTTCTTGGTCTTGGCGTGATCCACAATCTTAGCCAATCTAATTTAAAGAAAAAACACCTATTTTATTTTGTAGAGATCTTCTTGCCAACTGGACAACACAACTTTAAATCCTTTACTTATCCCTGGCTTTATCTTGTCGATGAAAACAATAACTACCAGTTAAGTCTATATTTAGCTCTTCTAGCTAGATATTTTGTCATTTCTAAACTTCAGTGTTTTAACTCTTTGATAGCTTCGGTCAACACTCCAATTCTCCTTGGGCTTCTCCATCGGGGTTTTCTGTCTGTCGGGGTTGTCTGTCCTTTTGGATTCACTACAAAGTTTTGCTCATCGGTTAACACTGTAATTCTGGTCATCAGTAATGCTTGTGATTTTTCTCTTTGATAATGCTCATCAATTTCTTTGCTCAGGCATTACTATAACTTAACTTTCAATGATCTCTGCCCGTCAGGTTCCACTAGTCTTCGGTGTTTAAAGTAACATAGTGAATGCTTGTCTTTTATGCATTACTGAAAGCATAATCTTTATCTCTCTGATTCTTTGAAGTCTTTGACACTTTGATTATAACCAATTAGATTATATCAAGTTGACATCAATGACAATACAATCCATTAACTAATTTAATGTCTTGCATTATCTTCTTGCATTTCGGTGATAAACTTAAAAACTTCAAACATTCAATCAGTTACATGTCATCAATCTCTCCCTTTGGCATTGATGGAAACACACTACATTATCATACTATACTATTTCTAATACAATATGAAATATAAATTTTTCATCAATCTTTCCTATTGTAACTATTACAAATGTCTAATTTTTGGTAAGCTCAAATAGCTAAGATTTGTTTCTTGCAGAGTGGGTCTCTTACAATCTTTAGTCCCTTCATTGGATAGATATAGCATCTTATGTCTTTGTTATGATATGTGCCCTTGTCTTAACTGATCTTTTTCTTGATAATCTCTTTTTCCTTTGACAACAATCTCTCTCTTTGTATGAACTGTCTCCCTTTGTTACTTCTCTCCCTTAGATGGATATTTCATATGTAATCAATCTCTCCCTTTGAGCATTGATTAACTCTTCCTTTTGATTCTCAGGAAACTCTCTTCATGGATAATGATTTAATATTTTATGATAATGAGATAATTAATCTCTCCCTTTGACAACAATGCCAAACAAGTTTCTTCTATATCATCTTCCATCCTTTTATATAATATATTCCTTGAATTTCCCTATCCATCATCAATACAATGTCTCTAGTGTTTGGTGTAGATTTGTACCTTACTGTGTACAAATGTATCTGTTGTTGTTCATCTTAGTGTTTGCATCAACATGAATGATCTTTCGATTATGTGTAGGTTGATGCATCCTTCTATTCATCTTACACACCGATAGACAAGGGTTGGACCCCTAGTCTCTGTCTCAGGTACTCAAATGTATCCTTCGGTAATGGCTTGGTGAATATATCAGCTAATTGTTCCTTTGATTGAACATATTCCAGTATCACCTCCTTTTCTTGTACTTGTTCTCTTAGATAGTGATACTTGATAGCAATATGTTTAGTCTTAGCATGCATGAATGGATTCTTAGAAATGTTAATTGCACTGGTATTGTAGACATCCAAAATCATCCTTATATTAATTTAATTAATATTCCCATAACATTATAGTTAATTTTAATTAATTATATTTATTATATTCTTCTATCTATTTAATTAAATATGATTCACTTCCGTAGTATTTGAATTTAATTTAAATACTACCCCTTTTAATGTATTAAATCTCATTTAATACATTATCCCTCATTGATTCCCCGTAAATAAATTTTTAATTTATTTATTCCTTCACATGATCTAAATTTTACTAAACCACAATTAATCTAAATCTAATTTGGATTAAGCTAATTTGAACCTAGATCCTACCCTATCTCACATCACTCTCACCAAATAGACCTATCAATTAATTAACTAAAGTTAATTAAGCTAATTTCTTGATTCCTACAACAATTAGTCCTAATTATTTGCTCACACGTGTGAGAAAATTTTTAAAAATTCACTTTTCCAAATAATCCCTATTTGGTGCCAACAAGGTTTCTTACACCTATGATGACACCTTCTTACACTTTTTAAAAGTGTTTCATTGGTCCAAAACTCTTACACCCTCTTACACCTTACAAGATCCTTCACATGTGTACTTTAAGTACACTTTGACCTATCACATCTAAAGTTGCTCACACATGTGTGAGCAAAGTGGGCCTCTTGCATGGCTTATGTGTCCCTCATGTGGCACCTA
>MU224972.1:2648294-2677643 GCA_018584345.1 Thuja plicata | reverse complement strand
TATATATATAAAATAAATAAAAGGATTGTTCCCAATTACAAAGTTGAATCTCTTAAAAGAATATATATATATATCTTGCTGGGAAAGTCTCAGAAATTTCACTAGTAAAAAGAAATATTTATTTAAATTATTTATTAGATTTAAAAAAAAGATTTTTGATTTAAATAAATAAAAAAAACATTCAAAAAAATAAAATAAAATATTAATTTTGTTTAATATTTAGATTTGAAATGTGTGTTTTTTTAATATGAGATATTAACTAGTATTTGTATTAATATTATTTATTAATTGATAGATGATATTACTTAATAATTTATAGTTGATAAATATATGTATATGTATGGTTGTTTCAAAGGTAGTGTTGTTATATCTGAAATTTTATTTGTATAATATGTATATGCATGTTTAAAAGGATAATGTATATATGTATAATTATGGTTGTCTAATATGCATGTAGTTTCCCAATTTATATTGGTTATTTATACAAAATTTGGGCATGAAATTTATAATTATACAACTATAGTCATTTGAACTTTTATTTAATAAAGAGGTTGGTTGCAATACCTGAGACTTAGGTTTGATTTGGTTGTTATTGTATTTTACTTATGTGTTAGTTGATATTGTTCATATGAGAAACTACATTGACTTTAGAGTGATAAATCAGAGGGTTGGGGATCATTATTTTGGGACATGTGTGATTTTCAGTAACTGTATGTGATGTTGATTTCAGACATAAGTATATTTACCCAACCATTATTCAATCTTAAAATTCATGTTTAGGGTGTTTACTTTGAGAATATTTAAGAAGTATGGTTGAAGACCATCCTGTTGGTTTTTGTGGAATTTTTATTTGATCATCACACTTTTACGGATTTATGTTTTGGGTCATAGTTTGAAAGTTCATAATATTTTATGTCATGATTGGTTTCTGTGTGATTGGGTGCATTATGAGTGATGACATGTGTTCTTGAGTCTTGATCATTATGTTATTTGACCATTAAGGTGATGACCATTGTTACATCGAGATTTGATTTATTTGGTCACTCTGTTCTTCTATTGTTATTGTTCTTGGTCTGTTTGATGAACTTTGGATTATGTTTTACTTCTTGTTTAGAGACAGATCATGTTGATGACTTTGTTCCTAAAGAAGTGAATTTATCTTATGAGATGTTATTATGTGGATTTGGTAATTTATTTTTGTGATGCCCATTTTGAATGGATTATATATTGAGATCTCCATTATGGGATGGACAGATTAGATTCTTGTATAGGCTGTGTTTTTCTTATTCATGCTCCATCATTTTACTTGGTGATTTTAATGACTTGATTATTATTGGAAGACCTTTATGATTTTGGTATTGTCTTTTCTTTGGTGTTTTTGGTTGGAGTATTAGGGTAGGTTATCTAGGAGTAGAGAAGGGGAGTGGGTTGCAATAAGCATCGGGGCCCTCAAGTGGCTGCCATGATCACTTATTGTAAGTTGACTTAATAAGTGATAACTTAATAAAATGATTTAGAGAAAATATTAATAAGATAATTGTTGACCTTACCCATGCCTTGAGCACTAGTAAAGGCTAGGCTGGAGTAAGAAGATGCTTGTCTAGTGTGGTGTGTGTTTTGGCATAGTTGGTTATTCCTTGTCCGTACAAAAGGATTATTGATACCACATATGGTCACTTGGGTGTCAGGGTCTAAATAGGCTACTAGGACGAGGTCCAAGGGTTAGACGCATGTGATGACACTTCCCTATATGTGTCCTAGGTTCCTATGTTGTATTTGGTACACTTGAGTCATGTCTCAATCTTTTATACTTGATGACCTTATACCATGTATTACCCTTTTTTATTATGTGTACCTTTGCATTAGTCTTGCTTGTATTTTTTTCTTGAGTGGGGTCTGATGTTACCTCCTCAGCATAGTGGGAGTGGACCTTTGTTTCCATGTGGTCGGATGGTAGTGATTCTATTACCATTTGAGATCTGACATGTTCTTGAGCTTGGATGATCCTTGTTGTCACTTCTTCTTCTACTTCATTGGAGACTTGTTTATTGTATCATGAGATGTATCTCTTGTATTCCATTACGTATTGATTGTGACATTGGTTTAGGAGACCTATGTATGTACCTGTATAACATTTGTGACTTGGTTCACTATTATTATCCATGTGACTTGTATAACTTGGAAGTGTATCATATTGATTACCATGATGTATCAGTTGTACTTATAGATTGTATCTTTATTTATATTGATATTATGCATGTTTCCATGATTTAGTTATAATGTATGTGCTAGTATTCATTCTTCATTACAATTAAGTAAAAGATTAGTTAATACTTTAATTTGGGATTTAAAATGAGCGTAGGTTATATCATGTTGTATCGTCAGAAAATGGAAGCACTTCCATTTAGGACTGATTTATCCCTCTGATTAAGTGGTTTGGGGTCATGTCAAACGCCTTGAATGGGTCTTTGACTTGGATCTAGCTTTTCCCCCTGTTCTGCCCTATTTTCCACTTCTCTCCTACCTATTTCTAATATCCTTCACTGAGAATTTGGGGTTGTTGACCTCAGGGTCAAGGTCAACCTTCTGGGTCAAGGTTGACCTCGACCCTGACCTAGGGTCCAAATTTCAAGTTTCTGTGATTTTCAAATGTCGGGGTTTGGAAAGAATTATTTCCTGCTTTTCGGTCGGCTATTTCGGACTCCAAAGTAACGACTCTTAAAAATATATTTAATATAGGTTCACTTCTAGGGGTATAGGCCTAATTGGAATTTAATTCTCCTATGTCATCCTCTCTAGAAGTTTGTGCCCTAGATTTTTATATAAGGAAGATTTTCTCCTCTCATTTTCTCTAAGACATAAAAGAAGCAATATCATCCACACACATGAACATCTACGCATAATCTATTGAAGTGATCATCTACTTGGAGAAAAATACATTACCGTCTACTTTCAAGCATCCATTGTTCTACATGCTCTCAAGCTTCCAAGTGTTTAATAAAGGTTTTCAAGTCTTCTTCTCAATCATTCAAGTTCTCCATTTAAGATCAAGGATTCAAGCATTCATCATTCAAACCCTAGATCTATCCATCATGGTGGTGTGATATTCCTTCAAGATCCTTTGTGCATCCTCAAGATTCATTCATTCTTCCTTCAAGGTGGATTCCAAGCATACAATCATGGAGGTTTTGATTTATATTTATGGTTTTTAATGTTGAGTCTAAGATTTTATATTAACATACTTGTTTACATTTGAAATACAATTGCATATCTATTGAATATCATAGCTTCATTGTTAGATCTACTTCTACTACTTGCTAGCATTATCCATTTCAATTTTGATTTCAAGGTTAATTCCTAAATTGGGGTTTGACTAAGGCAAACCCCTCCCCCAACAAACAAAACCATTTTTCTTGTAGGTACAGGTATGAAACAATGAATTACAGAGTAGATTGAGATACCCTTTTCAACAAACTTTCAGGAACCGTGAACAAAATTTCTGTCAAAGCAATGCAGGTCAAGGTCAACATAAAGGGGTCAAGGCCAACCTTTCTCAGAAGAGAAAAATATTTTTGGGTTTTCTCTATCTCTGTGTTTATGTTCTAGATCCGGTTGCAGAATTTCCAGAAACTCAGTACAGATACCATAAAACAACAATTTCCAGATCTGCTATGTTATGTGGTATGTATGTCATTTCATTATTCTTTGCAAACATTTCCAGATTTACATTCCCTATCATTATAATTAAATGTATGTGGTTAATAGCGGCATAGGGTCTCTTTTATGTGTAAACCCCCATTGTTCTAAACCCTATCCATAAATTTCCCACTATACACATGTGTTGTGTTATGATTGTTCTTAGTAGTTTGGTTAACTTAGTCAATATTACTATGTCTTGGAACCCTTGGGAATGTTAACTATGTAAATGTATCTTGATTAGTATCTTATGTGTACTTGCTTCCTCAATATTATAGTTGATCTTGTATTAATATCTTAAGAAAAAAAGTTCACTTTCATAGTGCATTGTTTACAGTGTTAAGTGATGACATGTAACTGATTGAATGTTTGAAGATGTTAAGTTGATGATCATGCAAGACATTAAATCAATTAATGTATTGTATTATCATTGATGTCAACTTGATATAATATGTATGGTCATTGTAATACTGCCAAGGACTTCAAAGAACCGATGAATCAAAGACTATGCTATTCGTAATTCATATAAGTCAAGTATTCACTAAGTGACTACATACATTGACGGAGTGCACCCGACGGTCAGAGTAAAAGAACAAAGTCACAGTGTCCCCCGATGAGGAAATGCACAACATTACCGACGAGTAGAGTTACAGTGTTGCCCGACGAGCAAAACACAGAGTAACCTGATGGACAAAATTTTAGTGTTGCCCGACGGAAAAGACAAGGACAGAGATCCTAATGACAATTGAAGTCACACTGATGGAACAGTTAGTTGTCACTGATGACTAATTGAAGTGTTGACCGACATAATAGAGAGTTCAGAAAATGACAAAATGCTTAGCTGTCAAGAAGCTAAAGATAGAGTTAACAAATACTTATCATTGTTTTAATCATCCATAAAGCCGGAGATAAGTAATTGATTTAAAGATGCTTTGTCCAGTTGGCAAGAAGATATCTATGAGATTAGACTAGAGATTTGCTTTAAATCTGTTGGCAAAGATTGTTGAACATGCCAAGATCAAGAAATCCAAGAAAAGAGGAAATCATGTCTATACGAGACAAACTCAATTCATTACGAATTGTGTGTGTGGGGTGAACAAGAGAAGAAGAGAGATGCTAAAGAAAATCTGAAGGAGAAGAAAGTCTTCATTTTAGTCCTGATCAACAAGCTAAAGGAAGAGCTAGATTCTGCAGACACCGATGGATAGTGAGACAAGCATCACAGAGCAGAACAAGTGTGGAGCAAAGGTATATACTTGATTATAATGATCAGTGAAGTAATGGACCTACAATAGATCTAAAAATCTGCAATTGAGTTGTATGTATGAACAGATCATTAGTGTTTCAGTTTAACCATTGAAGCATATAAGCCTCTTAACAGAGTAGGACTTAAAAGTATTTTTCAATTGAGATACATCCCAAGGAGTATCAAAAAGTTTGATCACAAAAGTAGCATTGGATATGCCTGATACCTATTGACAGGCCAAGTGAGGGTTTGATCAAGGATGGTAGCATTAGATGCCAGATAATAGTTAACAAGCTATTTCTAAATCCTCTAACAAGGTCACACCTAACAGTGTGTTTGTAACCTTTAACATGGTTGGGTCTTAACAGGGCTCACTTCAGAAGAGTTAAAATTTGGGGTACCGGTCCCAGTGGTTTTTTCCCTTAACAGGGTTTCCACGTTAAAATCCATGTGTTATGTATGTATGATTCATTTCTTTACTGTTTTGTATCTTACATAGTTAATTATGGATTTATCGGTATACTCTGCATATTTACTATGTTTCGGTAAATAGATGACTGCTTATCAGTAAACATACAGAAGAAGGTTTGACAGAGTAATCTGACAAGTAGTAAATTGATAAAAGTATTTCATGGCATACATCTTGTAGGATAGAAGATAACTTGAGACATAATTTGTGGTTATAAGTTTGAAGGGTTGATTTAAGGATTAATTTTTGAGGCCACTGATTCACCCCCCCTCTTAGTTATTACTAACATTAAGTTCTCTTGGGTTCTCTGGCGGGGCGTGACAATTATTTTACTTTATTTCATTATTGGAAGTTGTTAAAAGTTTTTGGGAAACCCTCATTCCATTGAGAAGTTCTTATATAGGAATGAGTCAACTAAAGACTATGTGCTCTATCTGTTCAGTGATAATGAATTTTACATTCAATTTTGAAAGTTTTTGTGTCTTTTGTCTCTTCTTGTCTATCATGCCCATGTTCAAACTAAAATGTTGGCCACATGAAGTGAGTGGGGTCATTTATTTCTATCCAACACCTTCCTCCATGTAGATAAATTAGCCAACCACCCATGATGTGCAATTTCAGTTCAACGTGATTTAGTTCCAGTGATATTAACTCCAATTGGACACTGGTTAACTTGCTCTTTCTAATATTGCATTCACTGTAAACTACTTAAAGATCCTCACAGTCTCCATTTATTCATCTGTTTAGAAATCATGCACTATTGAAGGTTTCAAATTTATGTATTATTGCACTCATGCAATATCGAAGGTTTCAAATTCATGTATTGTTGTAAGTTTAAGATAAATCAAATACATTGAGCACACAGTACAAATAAATGGGCAACGAGTTTAAGTGCCTTCTGAGATTTAGATAATTATAGCATTTGATGAAGTGAACTGAAACTGCAAATCCATATTTCATTGTTGAGGATAAGGAATGGATCTTTAATTTTTTTTTTTTTCAATCCTCAATGCACTATGCTTGTTAGATTAGAAGTAATAAATCAATCAAGAGATGTTTGTCAGTTTGCATTTTCAATAATGGATGAGTAAAATGAGACAAGACGTTACTTAAATGTAGTTAGTTGCGAGAAGTTTTGAACCAAGGAATCAAAGAGATTTTATCTCATCAAATGCAATAATTACAAGATTTGTAGAAAATACATATGTTGAAAAAGCTTCCTTGCTACCCATGCATGGTATACAAAACATTTAGAAAAATAATTCAAGGAACTATTATTTTGTGAATAGAATGTGTACACTATGGATCTGTTGAAAACACTTCAGAAACTTTGAAGATAATGTGAACAATAAAATGAAAGCCAAATATAAAAAAATGAAAGCCAAATCAAAAACCTTTACGAACATACTCCCAATTCATTAAAAAATGAGAAGTCTAAGAAGAGGGTATGAGCATTCACTGAAGTACAAAGGAAAAATGAATGTTTTTAGATTTAATTATTACAATCTAGTAAACCTCCATGCAAAATGTGGAATCATACATAAACATCATAGTTGAATTGTTTAGTCGAGTGCCTCAAAGAGTTGTCATCTCAAGGGATAGAATGAAATAGAATATAAATTAGAATGTGTACAAACACCAAAATACACATAATAAAAAAATGTATGGAAGAATAATATATTGGAATAAGAAGAAAACTATCTTAAAATAAATTTTTGAATTAAACTGGTTTGTGGATGCATGTAGACATTTTAAACTTAGGCTACATGGAAAAGCATCTTAATGATTGACAAATATTAGACTTCATAAAAAAGTATTTAACACGATTCACAAGTATTTGTATGATTCATTTTTTACTCTTATTTGAGCTTGTTTGTCCAAATTTATACAAAATAAGGCATAACTTGTAGCAGACTCTTCACATGGATAACAAAAATTAAATGAAGGATTGACAAAGGGAAAACATATCATTTGTGCGATTGGTAATATCACACGATGCTAATAATTGAAAGGTTTGTAATTGTTAAAACTTTGAAATATTTTAAAAGATTTGTTTATTTTAAATTTTAATATTCTCTTTAAATTTAATTAATTTCAATATTTTCTTTAAATTTAATTTAGTTTTAATATTTTAATTAATTGAATATATTTCCTATTAACTAACCCTTGCACCTATTTTGGTGCAAGCGCTAGTAAAATATCCTTCTATATAGGGCTCTCGATCTATTGTGATTTTATCACTTTTACATTTTATAACACTAAAAATATCGTAAAAAATATCATACCTATTATTAAAACAAAGTAAACATAAATAAATTGTAAATTATAAGATAATTATTATATATTTTAAAAGGTGTTGCTCTCTCCTTTATTCTACCAAAAAATGTTATTTAGTATTAAAAATCTTATAAATTTATCCATTTTATGTTGTGTCATAAAATATTTATGTGTATTGGATAGGTGTATCCTCATTTACCTATTTACAACAATAAATATTAAAATATCCTTCCATATGGTGCTCTCGATCTATTGTGATTTAATCACTTTTACATTTTATAACACTAAAAATATCGTAAAAAATAACATACCTATCATTAAAACAAAGTAAACATACATAAACTATAAATTATAATATGATATTATATATTCTAAATTATTAATTATAATTTACAAATCATAATTATATTTAATATTATATATTTTATTGTTAAGTTTTATTTATATATAATATTATACTATAATATATTTATTGTATATCTTATGCATTATAAATTATTAAATATAAATTAAAATAAGTAAAATTAATAATTTTATTTGAGAAAAATATAATACAAAATTATTTCTAGTGTAGTCATCAAATAAAATTGTAGAATTTTTATTTGAAGTTAACGGAATCTTTAAGATATCCAAATTTAAAGTAACAAGAAAATATAATAAAATCTAATTTACATTAATTGAATTTTAAAAAAATAAAGTGAATTTATTTTTGAAGTACAAATATACAAAAGAATACAAATCTAGAGCATCCAAATGAGATTTAGATTCTTTTAGGACTCAACTCATTGCACTCAATTTGTATTCATTTTAACACATAGAGAAGGAGAATGAGACCTTTGTTGCATAAACATTATTGTTTTATTAATGACCTAGCATTTGACATCATGCACTATACAAATGTATGCAATAAATAGATCAACATTTTCTTTGATTGGTCTTCCATACCTCTTCGACGTACCCATTGCACACCAAGGTGCAATTGCTAGTTAAAAGGTTATAAGAATTAATTTAGAAAGTGATGACATGACAAGATGGAAAAACATTAGCCAATTTTAGATGTCTATATGGGAGAATGTTGGAAATTTAAGTGTCTCAATCTTTAAAATTTTCAAATTATTTATTTATTTCCATGCATATTTAGCATTTATATTATTAGATATTTGTGTTCAATCAAAAGACAACATGCAATTTTGAGTTGGCACTTTTGCCACATGTTGGTGCCTTGAAAAATAAGTTATTAGTTGTATGTAATATATGTGTCATGGATATAATACAAGCATCTACCTCTATTCTTGGTGGTTTTTTTTCTCGATAGGGTTTTTCAACATAAACACTGTGATATATTTTGTTCTTTTGTTCGATGGTTTCTTATGGTGGTTGATTTGTGCCTCTTTGTTGTTTCTCCCTTATGACGATGACAAAATGATTACATTATTACTTTTATGTTCACATAAGGTTGTTGTTTAAGCATGTTAAAGTGGTTGATTTTAGAATCATAAAGAAGAAGTTAGATGGTATTTCAATACTTAAGCAAAATTAATTCAGATTTGTACTTGATTTAAAACTTTCATATGTAATGGTTGCCTTCATTTTCCAAAAAAATTAAAGGGTTGTTCTATAAGATTTTGTGTAGCTTTTAAAAACCAGCAATCAATACTTTTTTGCCTTCTACATGCTTCTACATTTTGTAATCATGTTGACTAACATAGTGGCAACTAAAACATTTGAAAAACATTCTCCATCCTTTATGTTTTGATGGATATACGTACTCTATTTGAAAGCTCATGTTTTGAAATCTGTTAGGAGGAAATGTGAAATAATTGAATGTTAGTATGCTCTCCAATATTAACTACTCAAACTAGACAAGTTGTATGTACTAACATATCACTTTAATTGATTTCATTTGACAACAATTTTCATTTTTTTTTATAAATGCAAAATTATAAATGCACATACCAAAATTTGATTGGACAAATGGAAAACTAGAATGTAATTATTTAATTAAAATTAAAACTAAAACTAAAATAACATAAAGAAAAATTTAAAACCAAAATAACATTAAGGAAAGGACTATTTTTTCCCTTGCATAATTTTCACTTAAATTGATAAAAAAAAAGAAATATAAAATATCAATAAAGATGAAAACTTTAATATCCTACAGGAGACCTAAATTTGATGGTGGACTTGCAAGCAATTTTTTTAATGATGATTATCTATTCAAAGATACCTTTCCACTACCAAGACATACCTTACTATTAAAAATTATATAGAAACAAAATAGATTTTTTTAAAAAATTATAGTATAACTAATCGTAAATCAACAATTTTTTTTTTTTTTTTCAATTTGTCTAGAATATCTTTTTCTTTTAAAACACAAGAATTGAGTGGCTTTCCTATAAACTCCAATACACTGAGTAAATTTTTTGATTCGACTAGTGACCCTAGCGCAATGTGTCCTCTAGTGATACAATGTGGGCTGGGATGAGTATGGGCAAAATATCTCCTTTTATATGACATAAAATGTTTATTATATTTTACCATAAAAACACTTAAATAAGACAATAATGAATGAATTTTAATAACGTCCACGAGACCAAGCGGTCTAAGGAGCCAAAAACCACAACATTAACACATTTTCATATTTCTTTGTAAGTCAACCCTTCTATTATGAATCTTGACCAAGAAGTTTGCTAACTTGTGATGTTTTGTCTCCTCAAAGAACTCGTTTAAAGTGTCCACCTTCAAAGTATTTTCAAACTGTGTATGAATATCCTTATATGATGCACACTCTATGATGAAGTGCAACTCAGTTTCAACCAAGTTTTTGCTACAAAAGGCACAAGTTCTTTCCTCCCACTTTTCTTTGGGGTAGTCCATCTACCCATTTCACACATCTAAGGTGATAAGAATTTGTCGTCAACTCCACTTTTAAGTTTTTAGCTTTCCCTTTTGTTACGAGTGTCAATATGACCATCAAATTTAGAAAAAATGACTATCCAACTATTGGAATACACCATGACATCTAGATGTCAATGCTACACTTGTAAAGTGTTGACCTCCCATGGATGAAAATTGTTTGTAGCTTGTTCATTGTACAAAGTCTCAAATGACTAACAATACTTCTTATTGATGAAAAATCAGAACTTGAAATGTATAACATCCAACCATAAGTACCTTAATACATCCTAATAACTGACTGAATAGCCATTTTCAAATTTAGGCCACCCAACTAAAGAGAGACTAATAAATTTAAATAAACCCTAGGCCCACAAGAAAGGACAATGCTAGCTTAAGGGCGAAGTAGTCAACGCAGGTTTAGCTCGTAGAGCGCAATCCCCGGTGGTGTTTTTTGGGGCTCAAAACTCTGATAATTACCTATGCCTAGGTCGAATCGGCCAAATGGCATCCGCCTAGCCTCGATCGAGAGAATATTCGTGTTGGATTTCTCCCTCCGAGTGTGGCCAAATCTGGAATTTTCTAAATTTCATTTTCAACGTAGCTATTAGGTGAAGTACCTCGTCCTTGGATTCCTCACTGTTTTTGTATACATTCTAAATGAACTATTGCTTTGCTGTAAGTAAGTACAACCTTCAATATTGGGGCATTCTTCTTTCCTTATCGGTCTTACAAGCCAAAAAAACAGTATTGATACTTCAATGTGCATTTTAAATCTTCTTTTATTTGCATTATCTTCAACAATTTATACAATGGATTTCAACCACTAGCTTCTCGTTTTTCTCAGTAATAGCATTGCCGAGGTGCAGCTTGGATTGGCTCTTTATCCCTTCTCGTTACAATCAGGTCTGACAGATACCCATTTCTGCAATACTCATATCTTCAATACCCACTTCTGCAATACATTTCTGAAATGGCAGCATCAGTGAATAACATAGCAGCCACATTTTCTTCTTCTGCCAGAGTCTCATCAAAGCCTTACTCTGTGTCAACACCCAATTCATTTTCCCTTACTGTGCCTACTTGTTCTATGCCTGCTGCATCCGTTTCGTGGAACCCGCAATCAAAACTGCCCTCTTCATTCAGGTGCTCATTGGTAAGCCTCTACGGAGGTCCAGGGCCAAAACACAAGGGTTTAGGTCGTAGCATAAAACCCTTAAACCCTAGAAGTAAAACCCCTCGTGGCGCATTCCAGACCATTAGGGCAACAATCTCTGTTGGGGACAAGCTACCAGAAGCAACACTGTCTTTCTTTGACAATGAGGACAATCTCCAAACAATAACAGTCTCAGATTTAACCAAAGGGAAGAAGGTCGTTATGTTTGCTGTTCCGGGGGCTTTCACTCCCACCTGCTCACAGAAACATCTCCCTGGATTCGTGGAGAAGGCAGATGAATTGAAAAGCAAGGGCGTTGATAGCATTGTTTGCATTTCTGTTAATGATGCATTTGTAATGAAGGCTTGGAAAAAGGACATTAATGTGGGTGACAAGGTGCTCTTGTTGGCTGATGGAAATGGTGAATTTACCAAGGCAATGGGTGTGTCATTGGATTTAAGTGATAAGCCGGCTGGGCTGGGGATCCGTTCTAGGCGCTATGCACTTTTAGCAGATGACGGAGTTGTCAAGGTTCTCAGGCTGGAAGAGGGCGGTGCATTTACTGTTAGTGGAGCTGATGACATTTTGAAGGAACTCTGAGAGTTTTGGTAAATGCAATTTCATTTTGAAATGTTAGGCAGCTAAATAGCGTTCACTCTTTTTTTGGGGATTTCATAGGTTAAGAAGGAAGTCTTTTTTCAGTGATGAACACCCATAGGAATCATTATCTAAATGAGTAGTGCTTTTTGATGATTCCCGGTTACCAACTGGGACTGAATCACTATAAAAGTTATCTCATAAACAGCTTATCGAAAACTATCTGAAAATTGGCTCTTAGACATGTTTATGTTGTCAAGCATTGTTTTGGTTTTGTTAATACATCTGGAATTGGAGATTTTCTGTGTATATAGAAAGCATCTTTTATCCATTACAGACTCAGTGCATTCCTGTATAAATTTGAATAGCTTTCATATGGTTCCTCTGATTGGGTTTTCTATTCTTTGAAGGCTTAGTCATATAAAATATATTTCTTTTAAATTTCCGTTTCTAATATCATTGAATCAGCCTCAAGCCATTTATCATTGATCCTGATGCATTAAATTTAACCTTTGGCCAGAGCCAGTAGATTTCTACAATCCATGAGTCATTGTAAGCTGATTTCTGGATTTGATTGTGTAAGTATTTTTGCATCAACGTTCTGGATCACACTCATGGATTTGATTTCATTTTCTCCTTATACTCTCTATCTTTCATCCTGATGGATCACGATCCCAAACATTGATGCAAAAATATTTACACAATCAAATCCAGAAATCAGCTCGCAATAACCTTGGGCCGTCTATCACCGTTTCTAATAGCACTGAATCAGCCTTGTGCCACCCACCATTGTTTATTTTAAATTCATAGCAAATTCATATTGAACACATCTAGGGATGGATAAATGCTATTTGTCAACGAAAACCATTCTTTTTATCTATTAGAAACTTTTGGTTTGAATCTTGGACGTCCTTTGGTCATGTTAAGATACTCTGCCACTCAGGTTGACAGTCCTTGAGGCTTTGTTCCTAATGAAAAGCTCCTCTGAGGTCACACATTCTGAGCGTTGACATTCTAGTCTGGCTCAGATACCATTTCAATTTTTCAAGGAACAGCTGGGACTTAGACCTCCCATGTGCGTGCTGGGTTGCTCAATCACTGAGCTGCTGTTCCATTGTGGTTACTGTTTTTCATTTTTTTGTTGATGTCTCTAGCTCTTTGTTCAACACCTCCCTCAAGCCAAATTTTGGACTGGGGAGCTAGCTTGTTGACTATGATGGCATGCCATTTTGCATAGACCAGGTGGGAATTGATCCTTGGACCTCCCATGACTCTATTTGTCATTCTGGGATGCTCTACCACTCAAAGTACCAGGCAATTTTAGTTTTGGGTGTGGCTTATATCCGCCCAACATGAGTTTTTATTCACCTGTTGCAGGCTTTGATACTTAAATTTTTATTTAACGTTTCTGACAAATATTGAAAAGAAATAGAGTTGAAGACTTTTTTAAAACCCTTGTTCCTGAGAGCGCTAAATTGGTCATATGCTATTCTTCGTTGTCTATTCTCCACGTTTAGTTGTATCTGTATATTGGTATTTGAACATCCATGTCGAATTGTTTGTGATGATTCCTTTGTATTAAATATTTGTTTTTGAGAGTATGCTTGATCTTATGTCATTCATTTTGTCTGATATATAAAATTTATTACCCAGATGATTGGTCTGTATATCCTTGGTCAATCTTGTTTTTTCTTCTATCAGTGTATTAAGAAAATTAAGTTTATGCTTCCCTGATAAATCAGGTGCTTGATCTGTTTTGCCCTGATGATGGATTATGGAATAAGATCTGAAACGTTGATGTTAAAATCTTCTACAGTTTGTTTTCCAATAGCCTTGTTTTAATATGTTCATCGATAGTAAAGACCTTCTAAAGTTCTGAATTTCATTATATTTTTACCTCCAAGAGTGAAATAGGGTCTTTATTCTTTAATGCAACAGTCATGCCTTTTATCAACTATTATATGTATTTTATGTAATGAATGGTCAAGATTCTGTAAATTTTTTTGTCAATTATTTACATTTTAAAAACCTAAATGGAGTTAAAGCTTTGAAAAAAGTTTGCATCAACAGTTCTGTAAGCTGTAGAAAAGCAACTATCCTCAACCTTTTCTGTCATACATGACATTCTTTTACAATATTCGTTGCCAACACCGCTGAGGACCATCTTCATGTAACGGTTCTGTTTGTAACGGTTCTGAAGGACTGTGAAGCCAAATCATTTCTCTGGCTGAAACCGCTAGATTCCCAAAATCTGTTCATCTTCCAGATGCTGCGATGCCTAATATAGTTTCTCTATGCATGTTAAATAAAAAGAGATTATTGAGAGTTGTGTGTATTCTGTATGACTGTATTTTAATAAAAGAGATATGCCCCTGCTTGAAGAGTGGATGTAGTCCAGATTGGATGAACCACTATAAAACTTTTGTCTGTGTCTTTCTGCCTTCAATGTGTTTATCTGATTTTTCATTTTACTTCTGCAATTAAATCTCAACAATTGGTATCAGAGCTGGGAGAGCTTGATTTGATTTTCTGGAAATCGGTGAAGATTTCTCGGAGTCATGAATGAAGCAGACAAATGGAAAATTGAGAAGTTTGCTGGGCAAAATTTTGGGTTATGGAAAGTGCAGATAGAGTCACTACTGATCAAGCAGGATCTCAGCCGCATTGCTTGGAAAAACCAAGGGAAAAGGATCTTTATCAGAAGAAGATTGGGAGAAGCTTGATCAGAAAGCAAGAGCAACAATTTTTCTGTCACTCTCAGGTATTGTGCTCTTCAATGTTTCAACATAGAAGACAATGAAAGAGCTGTGGGATAAATTATCTTCATTATATGAGATAGCTTCAACATCGAACAAGGTATTCATAATGAAAAAGTTATACAATCTGAAAATGAAAGGAGGAGTTATGTCAAATCACCTTAATGAGTTCAATACCTTACTTTCTCAATTGATTTTAGTAGGCATAACATTAGATGATGAAATGAAAGCTATTTTGTTGCTATGTTCATTGCCGAATAGCTAGGAAGGAGTGGTAATGGCAGATAGCACTTCGGTGACTGCCAAAACTAAACTGAAATTTGATGAGGTTGCTGCTACACTTCTCAGCGAAGACATGCATAGGAAGAATCAAGAGTCTTCCTCAGGTGATGCATTAACAATGGTTAGCACAAGCAATCGAGGTAGGAGTCAAGAAAGAGGCATACATAACAACCATGGAAGGTCTCACTCTACACATTGGTCACAATCAAGAGGCAAAAATGGTACTTGCTAGTTTTGTGGTAAACCGGGACATACAAAAAAGAAATGTTGGAAATACAAAAAGGCCCAAGATAAAGTGATCAATGATGGAGTAAATACTGTAGCTGTTAAGGATGATGGTGTATTGGTTCTTGCAGTTGGTGACACGAATGCAAATTCGTGGGTTCTCAATTCTGGTGCCTCTTTACATGCTAGTCCATGTTGGAGTGCTTTCACGAATTATCAAGAAGGTATGTTTGGTAAAGTTTTTCTTGGAGATAACAAAGAATGTGACATTGTCGGAAAGGGTAATATTTTATTATCGCTGAAGAATGGTAGTAAATGGCTTTTGAAAGATGTACGTCATGTTCCTTCTCTTAAAAGAAATCTGATTTCTGTGAGTCAGCTTTATACGCAAGGCTGTAATGTTAATTTCTCCTTAGATTCATGGAAAGTAACCAAAGGTTTGCTGGTTTTGGTAAAAGGAAAGAAATTAGGGAGTTTATATGTTTTAGAGTGCAATGGTGAAGTGGGAGCTTTTATGGCTGTTACGGACAGCAATGCTGAACTTTGGCACAAGTGACTTGGCCACATGAGTAAGAAGGGTCTTGAAGTTATGCATCAACGAGATCAACTTCCAGGTCTTAAATTAGTTGATTTGGAGTTATGTGAACATTACCTTTATGGCAAACAAAATAGGACCAGCTTCTTGAAAACAGGTCATGATAAGAAATCCTCTCCATTAGAGCTTGTGCATTCCGATGTTTTCGGTCCTACAGAGGTAACTTCTATCAATGGTGCTAATTATTTTGTCACATTTCTTGATGATTGCACTCGTTAAGTCTGGATTTATATGTTGAATAAGAAATCAGAGGTGTTTTCCAAATTTAAAAGTTTCAAGGCCATGGTTGAAAATCAGATTGGGAAGAAAATTAAATGTCTACTAACGAACAATGGTGGTGAGTTTTACTCTTCGGAGTTTGATAATTTTTGTGTAGATCAAGGCATTCGACGTATTAAAACAGTCCCTTTTACACCTCAAGAAAATGGTGCAGCTGAGAGGTTGAATCAGACTATTTTGGAAAGAGCTCAATGCATGCTCTCCAATGCCGGTTTGGGGAAAGAATTTTGGGCAGAGGCATGTAATACTGTTGTCTATTTAATCAATCTCGCTCCTTCATCTCGTCTTGATTTTGACATTCCAGAAGAGAGGTGGCTTGGGAAACGAATTTCATTTAATCATTTGCGTGTTTTTGGTTGTGATGCTTATGTGCATGTTCCTAAAGAGTAGCGAACAAAATTGGATTTCAAATCCAAGAGGTGTATGTTTTTGGGGTATGGTGAAGATCATTTCGGTTTTAGACCATGGGAAACGGTTGCAAAGAAAGTAATTCGCAGCTGGGATGTTGTTTTCAATGAAAAGTCTTTCTCAGTTTTGCACAATCAGAACACTTCTGATGATTCTATTGAATTTGATTTATTTGACAATGGAAGTAATGTGCAGAGAGTTCCTCGGGTTACATTTCACCCATCTACTGTTATACCTTCAAGCAATGTTGGACACCCAACCACCGCACAACCCCTGCCTTGCATAATTCCAACGCAACCCCTTATGACAACTGCTTCCCCTATTATTACTTCACATGTTGCTCATGGCCCACCGCAGTCTCCATATGGCTTTGCAGCCTCATCAATGCCACCGCTGCCGGGTCATCTTATTGACGGTGGATCTGCTGCAGCGCTAGATGCTCTGTTCCAAACACTACCTCCACTCATTCCTCTGCGGCGCGTGGTCCAAGCAGTTGCACTTATGCCTCCTATGCATACGCTGTCTTCCCAATTTGACTTGTCTCACCTGCAATCACCATTGGATACTCTGGCACACTCCCAAACTCTCCTACGTACTTCCAACGAGCCCATTACAGTACAAGCTTTACAACCCCGAGACCAGAGCACATGAATGAACACGAATTTGGACAAGAGAATAATGTGCGTCATTTACAGGAATTGATAATGAATTTTCTGTTGAAAATACAATGGATTGGTGAAGTTCACCGTCAAGAAAATAATCAGAATATTCAGCTGCGGAGATCTACTAGAGAAAGAAAACGTCCACGAAAATTTGATGATTATGAGCTTTTATTTTCTTTATGTTCTAATCAGGCAGAGCTTCAAACATTTAGATAAGCCCGTCATGATGGGAATTCCCTGCATTGGATGGATGCTATGAAGGACGAACTGGAGTCTTTGCATGCTAATGATACCTGGGATTTAGTCCCTGCTCCACCAAATCGAATATTTTTTTGAAAAATAAATGGGTCTAGTGGATGAAAGAAGGAGACGGAGGACGAAAAAGATACAGGGTCAGATTGGTGGTAAAAAAATTTGTTCAACAAAAGGGCATCGATTTTAATGAAATTTTTTCTCCAGTTGTGAAAATGCAAACAATTCGTTTGGTCTTGGGTATGGTAGCTATTTTGGACCTCGAGCTTGAGCAACTTGATGTTAAAACAACGTTCCTTCATGGAGATATTGAAGAGGAACTGTACATGGAGCAGCCTGTGGGCTTTATTAAAAAGGGTGAAGAACACTTATCCTGCAAATTAAAATGGAGTTTATATGGGCTTAAGCAAGCCCCGTGACAATGGTATTTAAAGTTTGATAGTTTTATGACTCAACTAAACTTCATACGTTGTGAATCAGATCCGTGTGTTTACTACAAGCGACTTCCCAATGGTGAGTTTTTCATTCTATTGCTTTATGTTGATGATATGCTTGTTGCCGGAACAAGTGTGAGAATTGTTAGTGAATTAAAGAGGCATTTGGCTCTTCGCTTTGCCATGAAAGATTTAGGGGCAGCGAAGAGGATTCTTGGGATGGATATAATTTGAAATAGACGGAAACGGGTAATCAAATTGTCTCAAGAAAAATATCTTTTAAAAATTTTGGACAGGTTTAATATGTCAAATGCCAAATCTGTTGCTACTTCATTAGCTGATCACTTTTGGTTGTCTTCTAAGATGTGTCCTTCTACTCCAGAAGAAGAAGAAGAAGAAATGGATACTATTCCTTACTCATTTGCCGTTGGCAGTCTTATGTATACAATTTGTTGCACTTGTCTGGATATTGCTCATGCTGTGGGAGTTGTGAGCAGCTTTATGAGTAATCCAGGAAAAACTCATTGGCAAGCAGTTCAATGGATTCTTCGGTACTTGAAATGTACCTTTGATTATGTTTTATTCTTTACATGTGAAAATGCAAAGCTTTATGGTTATGTTGACTCTGATATGGCTGGTGATTTAGATATGAGGCGTTCTACTACCGGTTATGTATTCGCTTTTGCCGGGGCAGCGATTAGCTGGGCCTCTCGTAAGCGACTGATAGTTGCTCTTTCCTCTACTGAGGCTGAATATGTTGCTCTCACTGAGGGCGCCAAGGAGATGATATGGCTACAACGATTGTTTGGGGAGTTGGGATATATGCAATCTAATTTCACTTTGTTTTGTGATAGTAACAACGCCATTCACTTGGCTAAGAACTCAGCTTTCCATAGTCGCACAAAGCACATAGAGATTCGATATCATTTCATCCGTCATGCTCTTGAGGAAGGCAAGTTACAGTTAGCGAAAATTGAGACTAAAGTCAATCCAGCAGGTATGTTTACCAAGGTTGTATCTTGGGAGAACTTCAAATTTCGTAGAACTTCTCTTGGCATTGTCATGACATAGCCATAAGATCCAAGTGGGGGATATCTCTGTGCAGCTCTTGTCGCAGCAATGATTGGACTTCAAGTGGGAGATTGTAACAGTTCTGAAGGACTGTGAAGCCAAATCATTTCTCTGGCTGAAACCGCTAGATTCCCAAAATCTGTTCATCTTCCAGATGCTGCGATGCCTAATATAGTTTCTCTATGCATGTAAAATAAAAGGAGATTATTGAGAGTTGTGTGTATTCTGTATGACTGTATTTTAATAAAAGAGATATGCCCCTGCTTGAACAGTGGATGTAGTCCAGATTGGATGAACCACCATAAAACTTTTGTCTGTGTCTTTCTGCCTTCAATGTGTAATCTGATTTTTCATTTTACTTCTGCAATTAAATCTCAACACTTCAGACATATGCCTTCAACCTCATGTGCCCTTGATCATGGTTGGATGCCAATTCCTGGCACAGTAGAAAAGAAATGGGCACATTTTTTGGAAAGCAGGTGGCCTTTTATACTCGAAGTTATGCATTGGTTTCAGGAGAGCTGTGGGAATAATGAAACAAATTTCCGCACTGAATCTTGTGACAGATAATTTGAAGGCAAATCTTTTATTATGTGATTATATATGCCAAATTTCTTCCAGTCCAGATAAATATTTGCATCCAAAGGACCAAAACAATACTGATTCAGATTGTTATACGGAAGTTCTTCGAGGTAGTTTTGTGGGCAAGCTGTGGACCATCAATGCACAACCACGTTAACTTTTTGAGTTAGGGGCCTGTCACCACTGCACTATTACAAATGCTTTGCTCTGGCAGTCATGATTTCCAGGGTAAGGAACCCTTCTAATTATCATTCAAATAACAATGTCAGGACGAGTAGATGGGAGGTTGGTAACCCTTCAAGGAACTCAGTGGTTGGGACATTTGCCCAATAATAATAATAACAATCTCTCCTCCTGCCAGTCTTATTGTAGGTGGTGTGACAATGTTTTCTTGTTTTATTGTATTTGCAGCTTTTTAATATGCATAGGCGTTAGCAGACTTATCCTTGGCTCTGTATGACCTGTCCAATAAGTTGTTACTTGCCCAGCTACTTGGCATCGTGTAAGCCCCCTTTTGTGTTGCGTTCTACATAAACTTTTGGGTAAAAGAAATCTTGTCTACTAAACTTGTGACAATCAGAATATCTGAATTCAATTCCTTACGTTTCTCCATGTAAAACTTGAGCAAGCTTGTACCTGTATGTAAATTAAATAGCTCCGAGATCTTGTCCAGGATGCTGACGTGTTCAAGGATGACTGACAAGGATAAATAATTTTCCAAGCGCCTTTGAGAAGTACAAGATTTTGAGGAAAGTTTTTGCTCCAATAAAATGGAAGTTTCATGTACATCATTGACACATCTATACTGGATGCTCAACCACCCTAGATATATGTTTCCCTGCATCCAAGGCCGTGAAGATTCTATAGCTAGATCTTCTGAATCCTCAAAGTATTACACTTCTCAGAGGCCTACAGCTCAAATTTTTGGTACTTACCCATGTCATATTAGGAAAATGAGGTACTCGGATAGATCATGCATGCTGATTTCGTAAACTGCACTGAATCAGGAAATGTGACATGTCCTGCAAACTTTACTCGGTCAGATTTTGTTATGAAATCTCTGATTAAACTGGAAGAAACATTATGAAATCTCCCTTATTTGAATTCCGAAATTTGATATTGTTGTTAAGTAATAGGGCGCATAGAAGCATTTGTAGTTTTCAGGAGAGCATGTTCCAAATTTCATGGTAAAAGAAGCAGAATGGAGGTATATATAGTGACCATTCTTTAGGTCAGCATCAAGCAAGATACCAAGTTGGTTTATGAAACCCTGTGTTCAAGCCCTCAAGAGATCGCATTTCCATTAACCTTACTCATTATTCAATGAGGTGTGCTTAACCTAGCTCCTTCCATATTTGAATCTTTTCTTCTTGTATAGAGTAGAGCTGCCTCAACCGTCAGTTTCATTCAGATAGGATTGACTATTGGCTTTTACTTGTGTATGTATTTATTATCCTCAATCCAAAGTTGTCATGCTGACAATAACAAGCTATGAGACTGGATGTTGAATTTTGAGACTCAAGAAATGCACTTGGTGGATTGTAGTCATTTGACCTAAAGAGAGGGAAAATAAAATCTGTCTGACAGAACCCAATGGAACTATTAATGGAATTAAGCACAGAAAGATACTCAATACATGATATTTCCACAGTCCATTAAGATTAATTGAAGAGCTTCTGCCTTCTAGTAGAAAATTGTGTGAGCATTTTAATCAACATTTTGAATCACATGCTTCATCTTGATGATGACTCATGGAGTGTGATCGAAAATATTGATTTATGGAATTAAGTACAGAAAGATCCTTAATAGATGCAGCCTTGTATCAAAGACATGATATCTCCACAGTCCATCTAGATTTATAAAAGAGCTTCTGGTAGAAAACTGTGTGAGAGCTTTCAAATCTATATTTCGAATCACGTGCCTCATCTTGATGATAGATCATGGAGTGTGATCCAAAATGTTGAATAAAAATCTCTCACAGTTTCTGGTCAGCAGTCCATTAATATTAATTGAAGAGCTTTTATTAGAAAACTGTGTGAGAGCTTTTTAATCAACAGTTCAAATCACATGCCTCATCTTGATGATGGATCATGGAGTGTGATCCAAAACATTGATTAAAAAATTCTTACAGTTTCTAGTTAACATTCTATTAAAGATTATTTGAAGAGCAAAACTGTGTGAGTTTTTTAATCAACATTTTGAATGATATTCTTCATCATGATGATGGATCATGAAGTGTGATAAAAATAGGTTAGTTAAAAAGCTCTTACAGTTTTTAACCAAAAGCTCTCCAATTAACAGCCTTGTAGTGATGCAATAACCTCTGGGGAATGACAAAGTGAGGCAAATGAAGCGATGGTAGAACCTCCTATTTCGTTGCTATGATGGTGTGGGGTAGTATTGTTTTTTTTTTCATAAATAGTGATACATATATATTGTTTCCATATACTAGGGGATTTCGTTAGGCTTATTCTTTGATGCTAAAATGATGAATATTCTAGATAGTTTTGAAAGCACTTTTATGGTTTGTAAGATCGCTCTTAACAGGTTTAAAAGGCAATTTTATAGATAGGGAAATTATTTTAGTTTTCTGAATGGCTGTTGCTTCACATTCTAGGATATATTTGGAATTATTTTAGCTTTTCTGAACGTCATTTCATAGGCATGGGAGCATCTATAGAAAGATTTTAACAGAGAGTTTACACGAAACTGCGAGGACTTCTGAGTAAATGATATTGAATCTAATCTCATAGGAGTTGAATTCAATGTTAGCTTTCTTAAAATTCGCCTAATTGTCAATATAAAATCCATGATCAGATAGTCACTACCTTGAAGAAACGTAAACTTGTACCACAATTAACTCCTCTACAATCAACCAGGTGTTTCGAAATAGCTGTTGAACATAAACAGAAAATTTGGAGATGCTAAATTTGTACGTTTAAAAATGCTTGTCTGGGCCCGCCCTTCAAAGTGACCTACTTTTGATTGTGGTTGAACAAACATATGACAACTACTAACTTTTTAATTTTATTTATTTTTAATATATATGTTGGTCAACTACAAACTTTCTTATTGATTATTGATGGGCTATTCACCTAACCCAAGCAAATTAACGTCTTGATGAAGGCTATAAGTAATTTAAAGAAAAAACTACAAGAATTAAATATTTGAGTGTATCACTACGCACTTTTGAAAAACTATTGAAGTTATTGCATTTTGCACTCGGTAAAAATGGCATTAGAAACATCTAGTTTAGTTTCTTTGAATAATTTTCTATTAGACAATCATGTTTTATGTGTTAATAAACATTATTATTTGTTTAATCATTATAAAATAGGAAGTTTATTAAGTGTGTAAATGTGTTAATTTTTTGGTTAAGAAATGTTTGTGATGTATAAATATGTCTAGTTGATTAGAGGTTATAGTATTTCAAATTATTTTTTCATACAATTCCATGTTCACTTAAACCTTCATTATTCTTTTTTCCATGTCTTGAATCTAACTGATCTTGCTCAACTTAAGGCTTGATTTTGTAAGTATAGCACCTTTCTTGCTCCTCCAACCTATTTTTAGCCCACTAGGACTATATTGTGTATTATGGTGCTAGTCGCCATGGTCCAACTAAAATGGGCCCAATTTAAATTTGTTAATAGTCAAAATTTGGTTAGTGGCTAAATGCTATCTATGTTGACTTGTTTCAAAATTATAAACGTGTTTAATGAGGTTTATTATTAAAGGAGGCCTCACCCCCTCACTTGATCATTACATATTCACAATTCACAATTCACACTCATTGAACAAATGCTTCAGTCATTTTGAAGGCAATGAATGAGGAGATCTAGAATTGAAATATTCAAGCATTGAAGATGATATCTATGATCAAGTTCATATGTTTCCTCCATGAGTGAAGCCATATCTAAGCTCCCTTCCTAGCACCATCCACCTTTATGAAGACTTCAAAACAAGGAGAATTCATTAGCATAGGTATAACATTGTGATTCAACATTCTATAATGCATATTCAATGTTTATTTCAAACATGATTGTTCTAAGGGAGGTTGAATCCTTTGTGGGCTTGATTAATGCAAGCCCTTATACAATACAAACACCATTTTTCTTCTTATTGTGTGCAGGATTTCAGGTCTAGGAGCAAAGAGTTGCAGATCTAGGAGGAGCAAGTTGAGACAAGGAAAATTAGATCCCAAAAAAGTGGCTTGGATGCTACCAATTATTGACATAGTTCACGATTACCAACATAGTCTAGCATATTTTTGTTGAAATTTCAGGGGAATGATAAGAGTATTGTGTTCAAATTTGATCATGATATTAGCTTTAGAAATCATTGGGACAATATTGCCTATCAACATTGTCCAATACTTTTTAGGCTTGAGTAACAGATTCCTCTCCGATTGCTCTTTCCATATCTATATTCAAAGTTGGCATATTAAACATGTAACTTGTTGTTTATGCTGCTTATTGTGCAATATCACATTTTTAGGCCTAGTTCTTGTTGCATCTTATCTTATCATATTAATCAACCAATAACAAAAGGGATAATTTAGTAATCACATTTGTGCCAAGCTCTTACCTACGTCAATAGGTTTGAAGTTGGGCAAGTTAAATTATCCCCTCAATGAAAATGATTGATGGGAGTGGGTTTGATCTCTAGTTTGCATGCTTAGGCTTGTGATCCTTATTTCCATCCTTTTCATTTTGGTGAATGTGAGGTTTCTTATGCGAACGTCTTTTGATTTTTATTTTCAGATTTAATTTGTATTAATTAATTAATTCATATTTGTAATGATTTCTAAAGTATAAGACATGTGCTTTGAGTGCTTAAATAGGTGGTTAATTAATCATTTCATTGCTAAATTACATTGGTTAATCACTTATTTCAATGTTATAATTTCTTGCAATTGTTTTAAGGGTATAAATCACTTCTTTTAGCCTTATCTTTCCTGTGTACGAGCTTCATTATTTCTTGTCCCAAATCCAATATCCTAGTGAGAAGTTATAGACTTAAGCCTTTACAGTTTAAATATTAAGGGTATCAAGCCTAAGTTGACTAACCTATTCCTTAAAAGCTTGGGCGAATCCTCTTCTTTTAATCTAGCACATACCATGCCTGACATTGTTGGGAATTCTTCTCTTAATACTTCACATGATGAGGACAACTCTCTTCTTCTCAAGTGTTTAGTGAGCAACTAGGGAAGCTTGACAAGCTATTGGAAAGTCTAACAATTTGTGAGTCAAGAATATGTGGGTTGGGGGGTGATCCCCTTAATTGAAGGTTTAAGAAGGTTGATTCAAAATGATGAACATGGTGTGGACATTTTACATGGTATTGTTCACACAAAGGATGAAAACACTTTAAAACTGACAGTTGTGTCGAGGTGCTTGGATATTCAAATCCTTCAAATCACGTTGAGATGTCCATGCCATTCATACATCTCTCCCTAATGTGCCTACATATATATATATCTTCAATTAGTGTCACCTCCACACAAAATGTTAATGTTACACATGCTAGTAGTGGGGGGAATCCTATACATCAATATGCTTATGTGCCACCTACGACAAGCCTTCCATTTGTTTCCCAATTATCTATGCAACCTACTTACCACAATGGCAGATCTTCCAATCTTCCATCACAATAAAAAATTTCTCAATCCAATCTATCCACCAAAGCCAACATTAACCATTTGATAGACATGTCTCATCTTTACAATAACAATCGACTTCCATCGCCCAATCCAAATCCTCTATTCCTATATATTATGAATCCAACTCATCTTTCATTGAGATCCTTCATACACCTCTCCCACACCACATTGAGGTTCCTTGTTTGGAGAACTATATTGGACAAGGTGAACTCCACACTTATGTGAAAACATTTCAAACTTTGTGTACCAACTTGAACTATGATAAAAAGCTTCTTGTGAAACTTTTCCCTTATTCCTTGAAAGATAGAGCTTTGGAATGGTTTTTCTCTTTCTCTGGCTATTGAATTACTTCTTTTCAACGATTCACTAATGTTTCTGTTCAACATTTTTAAAACAATATTGGTCCAAAAGTTACTTTGATTGATTTGTGGCATTGTAAACAAGGTGTTAAATAGAAAATAATAGTTTTCATTGGTACATATAAAAACTTGTATTTACAATTTGCTTATCCTTTTTTTGATGGTGATGTTCAAAGAATTTTCATTAACAATTTGCAAAAATAGATTAGAGATAAGTTTTTGTTTTCTGATTTTACGTCTTTCACACACTTGTGCCAACACGTATAATTATCAACATCAAGTGAATTAATATGAACCTTCTTCACCGTTTATTCCGGTTGATAGTAATGAAGATGTTCGATTTCAAAACTTTAGAAAACAAATCACGAACTTCATCAAGATTAATAGCAATAATTCTTCTAATCATATTGATCCTCAAGTAGCAACCACAATTCCTGTTGTAGCTTCCTTTGCATCTCAATTCAAACCTCACAACTTCACACCTCTCTAAATCTTTTTCATAGATTGAAGCTTGATTAATAATAATATGTTGAGGCTTCTTCATGTCCGATCCTTAAATACCTCTAAGCCTTTGCTAGTTTCTTTTGATCAAAAAGCCTTTTGTCAATTCATTGTCAACTCGAGTATGATATGGAGAAATATATTTGCTTGAAACATGAAACCCAAGACCTAATTGATTCTAGTGCTATAATGGGAGATAGTGTGAATGATAAAGGAAATAAATCTATGGAACCTCCTTATCAAAATTTACAAATCTTTACCAAACTCTTGCCTTCCTATTCTACCAATGTTGTTGAGCATAATGATCCATGCTTAATTGTCATTGATGATATATATAATGAAGCCAACAATGTTCAAAACTTGATTGAGCAACCTAAGCCTAAGTGTAAACCTTGCATTACCTTTGTCTTAAGGGATATCATTAGTGCACCCAATGGGCCACTATACAAATACAAAGACTAAAGACACACTCTCCTATGTAGTGCTCATTGATCCAATATGTATGGTGAATGTTATTATTGAAGAGCATCTCTATACGCGACAATTGCATCAAGATACATATGATAAATTTGATGTTGTGATTAAGGTGCATGATGGTTTCACTTGTCCCATTATAGGTTCCTTCACCCTTCCTGTTGAAGTTGGTACTAAGTCCGTACATGATACCTTGTCATTATCCCTACATTAGACTAATTTTGTGTGAAGTTAAGACATCCTTTGATCACTTCCATGAAAGCTATCCCTTTTACCATTCATAAGTGTTTGAAGTTTTTCTACAATAGACAAGTTATAACGATAAATCATGGTCTTTTTCAACCCTTAGCTAATCGTGAAAACTTTACATTTCATTGCTTTTGGCCTAGTGAACCCCAACCTTTGAGACCTCGCGAAACCATCCTTTTTATATCCTATCAAAAGTTCAAAGCCAATAGGATCTCTGAGTTGTCCTTAGGTAGCTCTTCGACTACTTCTTCATCCATGGATATGGAAATTCTTGTTCCACCTTCGCATCTTGGACCTAGACTTCTACCTACTACTATTCTTCCTATATATTGCCATATTTCTTCCTCCCAAATCCTATAACATCAAAGAGAAATGCATCCAACATCTTCCATCTCTCAACCTATAGTGATTTCATTTGTTCTTCCTTTCGCTCCTAGAGAAAAGGAAGAAAAGGAACCAATATAAATTTATCGCAAAGCATCGTGGGATTTCTTTTGTTTCTTCTTCCACTCCGGAGGTGAATGGTGGGCCTCACCCTAAGGGGGTCCAAGTTTTTATCTCTCTATCCTAGGAGCCCCTAATCATCATCTTGTTGCTTGATCTCCCTTGATTTCCTAAACCAATTCACATGTTGCATACATGGGTGGTGTCTAGTGCAGTCATGCCCGCGTCATTCATTGTTCATCATCCTAGCTTTTCTGAGGTCCTTAGGCCCACAACATTGGATAGGAGGGTATCCACTTCGTCCTATAAGAAAATGCTTGAGCAGGGCCTCATGTTTGAGTTATGTCGTTAGATATATTTTCTGATGGATCCTTTTTCTGCATATGTGCTTGTTGTGAGAAGGCATTGTCTTCTCCTGAATTTGTCACTATGCCCTTTCAAAGAGGTCATTGATGTGGCTCCTTTAGTCTTACCTCAAGTTGAGTCGCATGCCTCTTATAAGGCGTCCATGTTTGACTCACTTAAGGACATTTTAACTGACAATGATCTTTACACAATCCCTCATTCTTACCTCAATGGAGCTTTTGGATGAGAACATTGAGGCAACATAGTCCTTGGCTTTCACTATTAGTGAGGTGCTTGGGGTTGCCTTAACGAACATTCCTCTCCAATCTTGAATTCATGTTTATAATGTGGTTGAGGCTCATTTTGACATGAGGAGTAATGTGGTGAACAGACTGGGGGGTTAATGACAAAAGCACCCTCTTCCATAGTGTCGTAAAATTCATTTAAAAACCACCTCTTGAGTTCTTCCCATGTTGAAATACTCTCCAAAGGAAACAATATGAATATTTCACTTGCAAAACCTATCAAAGACCTTGCAAATAGTTTCATAATCACATCCTCTACATAAACTTGATAATCCTCAATAAACTTATAAAACACTTTCAAATGCCCAATTGTTGATTTTGATCCATCTTGGCAAAATTTTGGTACATATTTTTTGAACTTGAGAGGAAATTTTCTCACCACCAGGGATGTTACTGAAATTTAGTGGCTTATATGCTTCAAGAAGACACACTTGTCTCTATGAGTATGGTTGTGGTTGTGCATTGTAAAAATTTGTGACTTCATATGGTTTTGTATTTTGGTACATTTTGGATGCCTGAACTTATTGCAGTTTCTTGTCTTATTCATTAGGTTATTTTCAATAAAGTCGCCACCTCTTTCAAAGAGGAAAAAATATTTATTTTCTTCTGGGTCTTCCCCTTCAACAGAGTCACCTCTTTTATTTCTTATTTTTGCAACAAATCCTCTTCAAGTTTGGAATCCTCTTTTATTTCTTATTTCACGAACTCCTAACTCTTTCCCAAAGATGGCTTACTTATCTCCCCAGCAGAGTCACCAATCTATTGGTTGTGTGACTCGGATGGGGCCTATCTCAACTGGTTTGATCTGATAACACTAAAGATTATGCATAATTCTTTATGTTCAACTTCCCAACAGAGTCACCAATCTATTAGTTCCCAAATCAATTAATTGGAATGTTCTAAGAGTATGCCAGTCTCTATGCTTAAACCTTCCAACTGACATGACCAACTTGTTACTTGAGAAAATCCTCTACAGGCTAATGAATGATTTTTGATAAGATTTTCGGGTAAAAGCACAATAATCTGTCACCCTTTTACAAAGGAAAAGGATGACAAAATCAAAGTTGTTCAGCTTCAATAGTATAAAAGTGACATTTATGTTTGGAATTTGAAGATGATGTAAACTAA
>MU224972.1:2595226-2615639 GCA_018584345.1 Thuja plicata | reverse complement strand
GGAGGCAATGTGATGAGATTATGCTCAAGAAGTTCCTCCAATGCTGATTGATAAGATTGTCCCAAAGGAGTAAAGATTCTCTCTAAAGGATAAATAGATGCTTCTTGAATTGCAATATCCTTCTTTTGCGGATAGAAAAGGATTTCATCTATTTCTGTCATAGTTTCCTCTACATGCTATTGATCAAAGATAGGATGGTCATAAAACTGGTCTTGATCAAAGTTGGGATTGTCATAAAATTGTTCTTGATCAAAGATGGGGTTGTCATACCAAGATTTATCCATGTTGGAAGGAAGTTTGAAGATATAAGAATCATGATCGAATAACAAAGCACAGGTTGATCTTAATGAGGATTTTTCAGATGAAGTATCCTTTTTCCCCTTTAATCATTGGAGTTCAGATTCCAAAGTTTGAAGTTGTTTTAATAAAGTTGCCCTAAGAATCTCTTCTTTGCTTTTAGACATTGTAAGATTGTCTTGATGCACTTGCTAAGAAGATTGAAGAGGAGGTACAATGAATCAGATTGATTGACTGACAGGTGTTGAAGTGATATCTAAAGTGTTGACTAAGTCCAAGACTAAAGGACAAAGGAGATAATGTCCAACTGAGACAGAGATAGCAATGACTCTGATCTTGAGTCAAGGTTGACGAACCTACTTTCGCAACTTAGGATAAGGACATCATAGACAAAGATAATAAGGTTGAAATAGATAATGGGTCACTTGGACTAGCACAACAAAGTCAGATTTTGAAACAACGACGAGTCAGACTGTCAACAGATTGTAGTAAAAGACAGACCAGTAGCGATGTTGACGAGAACACAAATTTTGTGAAAATTTGGACACAACCTTCACAACACAATAGCAATTTAGATAGCAAGTTGATAGATTGCAGAGTTTTGATAGCAGGTGTAGAAACTTGGACAAGATTTTGACGGTTAACACCTAGAAGTGCAGATTTGGAATCGTTGATTGTTTTGATGTTCGATTTGAATGTTTGAGATGTTTGTTTGTTTTGATGCTTCACCCACGCAAGACACATCGAGCAGAATGTTTGTAGTACCAGAACAAACACATCACAATCCTAGGATAGCCAGGGCAATATTTGTTGAATCCCCACTTGAACCGAAGTTCATCTACGCTTACTCATAGCGGATAACTTAGAAGCTTGGAGGCATGGGCTCCTCCTTACATGTGCACTCACTTCTCAGGCACACCAAGCTAACCCCAAAGGAATTGCTTCCCAAAGGGTTGTTGTCTCTACTAAGAGCCGTAAAAGTGTGGGGCGTCTTAGTCGGTCTCTGACCTTCCGTGCCAACAGATAGAGGGGTTTTTGGATACTAGAACACAGTTTGTAGTAAAGGCATCCATTCAGGTGGTTGTGATCAAGTCATTTTCCCAATTAAGGGGGCTCTCCCAATCCTTTCAAAGCTAGGTTTTCACCTTAACAATGTAGGGACTTTAATGCACCACTAGGGTACTCGAGGAGATTTTGGTTGCCACAACGAATTCACACCTATCCATTATGAGATTAATCACAATGGAATTTTTCATATACCGATTCAGAAAGGCTTGGCTTTAGCCTGTTACCGGTTGGGCAATCCACTCTCACTGGCTCTATTAAAGCACTTGGGAGGTAGCCACTCTAGGAGAATCATATGAATTTCTCTTACACCCAAGATCCATAAAGGCGAGGGGAGAGGATACGTTCATATAGTTCTTGGAATTACAAACTAGAAAACACTTCAATCATGCAAGACAATGATTTATTTTAAGCACCAACCGAAGTGTGTTCTAACTACTAAAAATAGACATGAGAGTTTTGTGAAAAACATGCAAGGTCTTCGACAAGCATCCTGTAGTAAATACATTAGTAGTTTGTAATTTCTTTCTTCATTTCAGCGTCTTGCAAACCATCGTTAAGCTGTTTCAGAGACAAAAACTAGAAAAACACAGCCAACAGCAAACAAAAACCATTATTGGTCAGAAAATAGAATAATAAATCTGCAAATTTTAAATTTTTTGTTGTCAAAGTCCGCGCGAAGATATGTTAGAAGCCGCACGAAGATCTGTCATAAGCCGCGTGAAGATTTGTCAGAAGTCGCGTGGAGATCTGTTAGAAGCCGTGCAAAGATTCACTGTTTATCACACGAAGTATTACAAAACTTCGCTCGGATATGTGGGAAATTTCACGCGAAACTTCACTGCAGAGCCGTACGGCCTGCTCGGGAAAAAGTTTGATGCCACATATTCAATTTTTGGGCGAGTATAGGCGTATTTGTAGTCATTTTAAACTAATATGACATTCCAGACGCAATGGTGGAGTCAGATTTGACTCAAAGTGAATGTAAAAAATGACATAAAACAAAATCGACAGTAAATATATAATATGAGGCCAGGAATTGAATATCCTACCCCACGGTGGGTGCCAAAATGTATGTGTCTGAGTGTTGACCTCTAAATCAGCCACAACACAACATAGTCATTGCTCAATTGTTGAATCGCGAAGATGAACATGAATTGCTCATTCCACACTATCAATAGAATCGATATGTTGCCTCCTATTTAGTTGGGGTGTTTAATTACTCTCAGAACGAGAGCCAACAACCATAGACCATTGCTAAAATGGAAGATTTGAAAGCTTTGAAAACTGAAATGAAATTATTCTATATGAGAGATGCAATTGTAATCTAGGAATGAAGATGCAGATTTTAAGCTAAGAAACTTGAAAGAGATAACAAAATTAAGCTACTTGATAAATAAACAAACTAAACTAAAATGAAGAATGCCATTAAGCTAGATGAAATCACACTAAATATGCAATAAAAGCTTGGAAATATGAGAGAATTGAGACAATAATTCGCTATAGTTTTGGTACTCTAAAAATTGTCCTCCCAAATGAAGGAAAGAAGGTCCATAACATAGAAAAGCTTGAAGAGAGGATGAAGAGTTTCTTGGGAAGAAACGGCTGACTCTTCATCTTCATGGAGGAAGGTGAGACAAAAATGAAGGAATTATTTAATTAAATAAATGAATTATTGTCACATGGGTGGCTTTTCACTTTATTTGAATTATTAAATTCCAGTGAGGATAACCATTCAAATAACCAAATAATATTTAATTCCTTTGATATGTATTAGCTAAAGGGGGTGAGATTAATTTAATTTAAAAGCACTTAGGACTTTAGAATCAAATTAATTAATCATAGGGATTTTTAGCTAATAAATCTTGAAAATTTAGGAATTAAATATAGTGTAAGATTTATGCAAATTTAGGTTTTCTGCATTTGAGACTAAGTCAATTAAAGACAATTAGGAAGGAGAATTTGCCTAGTACAATAGGACTTCGATGATGAGAATTTGAAGAAATGCACCAAAATTCATTAGAATTGTAAGGTGCCAATTTTGGGGTATTACAGTAATGAACTAGTGCCTTTTCCTCCTTTGGGCTATAGAGTCACCCTCTTCCAGACCCTACATATAACTTTGAGAGATAGTTTCTAAATCATCCCCATGGATGGATCTGTCAACTATATAACCCCTAATACTATATAATTGTATGTCACCACCACAATTAGTCTGACTGAATTTAACTTTCCTGTGAAAGACCAATCAGACAAGAAACAAATGGACATTTATTTTTCAAATGAATATTATTTTTTAAACTTCCATGAAAACATATAATTTCTTTTCAAGAGGATTTAAGATAGTGATCATTTACCTTAAATGATAATCACAGAGAACTGATTCAGAAAAATATTTTCCATAGTGCCATTAAAGAGAAAACTATTGAGTGTCTTTTATTAAAATGATGAAAACATGTTACAATGTGATGCCCCCTTATCTTTACATTTTACACCACATATGTGTTTGAATATTTTCCATACCCCTTTGGGGTGAAAAAACACCACTCTTTAATAAAAGTAAAAAAACTCTTTAAAAAAAAAACTAATCAACTAATTACTCTATAACTACTTCTCTCAAATTTTGGCTTGGTAAATAGCCCAAAGCACCTTGTAAAGACTAGAGATTTTAACTAGAAATTGAAAACTTGATTTTCTGAAATGGATCTTTCTTAGATTTGCAATTTTCACTCATTTTCATTCTCTGTCGACAACATATTTTCTGCAGGTTAAAATTTTAGCTTCTCTGCAATTGACATCATCTCTCTCTCAATTTTATAGTCCATTTGAAGAGGTTATCAATATATTAGGAGGAAAGACCTTAGGATAGTGATAAAACAACTTAGGATGGTTTTAGAATAGTTTAGGATATATTTTGAGGTGATTTTGGCTCGTCTAGACAGTGGTTTTTTAGTATAATTGATGGTACTCATATGTCAAAATGGCAACACATTTTAGAACTAGCATATGACATGTTTTGGAGTTGTGGATAAGATATAGGGAATAAAATTGGCACTCTGACATTAGCTATGAGAGGAATGAGAGGTTTACTATGCTTTGGGCAATTAGACCTTTTATGACCTAGAGGATATGCAACATAAGTTAGATGGATAAGCTTTCTTTATGGAGACATTTAGAATATAGGTCAATTCCTATCCTTACGTTTCTCATTTATTCTCTAAGGGCCTATTTGTTTCCTGGAATATGACAGGAATTGGCATTATCTAATTCTGAATAATGCCAAATTCCATGTTTGGGTCCTTGGAAAAAAATGGAATTGGAATTCCGAAATTCTCATTTTGCCCCCAAAATGGGAATATCATCTTCCACCTAAATAGGTGGAATTGGAATTTCAAAATAAGTGGAATGGGAATTCCAATTTTTAGAAAACCAAATTTAATATTTCGTGGGATCCGTGACTATAAAGATGTATATTATATTGCTATAAGGATGCATATATATACATGTGTGTATATATGCATGTGTGTATATACACATGTATATACACACATGTGTATATATACATACACATATGTGTGTATATACACATACACGTATGTGTGTGTATATACACACATGTATGGTGTGTGTATATGTGTGTATATGTCTATATATATATACACATGTATGGTGTGTGTGTGTATGTGTGTATATACACATGTGTGTATATGTATGTATCTATACACAAATGTGTGTATGTGTGTGTATATATACACATGTGTGTATATGTGTATACATGGATACACACTTGTGTGTGTATATGTGTGTGTATACACGTATGTATGTGTGTATATATACATAAATGTGTGTATGTGTATACACACGTGTGTATGTGTGTATATATATACATGTGTGTATATGTGTATACATGGATACACACTTGTATGTGTATATACACACATGTGTGTATACACACACATGTATGTGTGTATAAACACGTGTGTATGTGTGTATATGTACACAAATGTGTGTATATGTGTGTATGTGTGTGTATACACACACATGTGTGTATGTGTGTATATGTGTATACATGTGTGTATATACACACATATACACATGTGTGTATATATATACACATGTATATATACATGTGTATATACACACATGTATGTACGTATATATACACATGTGTGCATGTGTGTATATATACACACATGTATACACACCATATTCAAAGAAATTAAAAAATAAAGAATTAAAATTTCTTATGCATCTTCTCATTCATCTTCCGGGTGAACCAAACGGATAAGACCATATTCTGGATTTCATTTTGAGGATAAGCATCTTCCTGAATTGACCATATCCAGAATATGGTATTCCAGTACCCAAACGAGCCCTAAGTCTTCAAGTCAATCCTCATTCATCACATAACATGAAGAATCATAAGTGATTTCAGGTACCTCTACAAAGTGACCACTAATTTCACATATTAGGGTGCTTGAAATTGTTTGGAAATTTCAGGCTCCAACACAGTGATCAATCATTGTGACTCACCAATAATATTAATGTTAGGTAATTGAGAAAGAGTTAAAAATCCAAAGTTAATGAGCTAGAAGTTGACCCACTCCAAAACTTCTAAATATTTACCGCAAGTCAACATTTACGACAAGGCATCGCATTTCAACAATCAATGACCAATCACCGGTCAAAAGAAATGCGTAGATATTTCAAATATAACAGTAGCTGCAGAGAAGAGATCAATCAATACAGATAAACATTGAGGCCCTCTTAATGAATAATATTGGTTGAAGGAAATCAGAGAGCAGAATCGCATAATCACTTTATAATTCATTTTTGATAGATTATACACAAGTCATAACTTCATAAGTGAGCTACAAAATTGATCAAGAATTACTACTCTTTAGCAGAAATTAACACAAGAAACCATTGTGATTGTGATCAATTATACTAGAATCAAATATTGAGGAGACTAATCATAAGAAAGATATCAGAATTGAACTGAATATCTATTTATTATTGTTGCTAAATTGATTCATATGCATAATCAGAGTATAGTATTAGAGATAATCATAGCACAATTTGCATAGTTAGATGAGGGACAACATATACTCCATCATATCAAAAAAATAAGAATTATATGTTGTAGGCTTGAATATAAAAGATATCGATTACTTCAATATAATTGAACATCATATATTAATTGAGGAATCAGTTGTGTGATACAAGATTATAGTACTTTAAAAATATATATAGCAGTTCGTAAGTTGAGAGATTATCATTCTACAATAAGTGGTATCATCAATATAAATCTAGAAAAGTATCAAGGTATTGTATAACCTTTATAAGTGAAGTACTTAATTGGAAGAGTCTCTTAAACTTGAATTATTATTGAGTAACCCCATAGCTTGAGTTTACATAAGGGGAAATTATAAATATGAAATATATATTGAAATGACTTGCTTATAATGAAAAGGTTAAGAGATAGGATTGGATAAGATTGTGACATTTTAATTCGATGTTATGAGACAACTACTTCAGGCCTAAGTAACTATAATTAAATAAAAAGTCATAAAGATGAGATATGATAAGATATTATCTAGATAGCTAAGAATTCTAGACGGATGTACAGGGCCTAAGTAAACTTAAGTCATGTGAATAAGTGCCCTACTAAGAACTAGATAGGTACAAAACCTTTACTAGTTACAAGACCTTATTCACACCCACCTATGAAAATAAAAATAAGATAGTGGTAAGGAAATACAACATATCATTAAAAAAAGTGGAAAGCATTATCAAATGAAAAGAGTCACAAAGAAAGCCTAAGAAAAAGAACAACCTCTATTCCAAGGAAGAATGTACTTCATCCAAAGACAGTTTATTTGCAAGAGATAGAGAAGAGATTCTATTCATTGCAATTGAATTAAAAGATGAAATCTTGTAAAGTGAATAAAAGAAAGAGATTGATTTGGAATAAGCTTATAAAAAATAGGAAAGATACATTGATTTGGAAGAACTCATTTGTGCCCTAAATGAAATCAAGAAACTTAAGATGAAGAATTTGAAGCAAAAAATAGAGCTTCAAAAGGACTATGAGGCTAAAATTTCACAAAGTCTTGAAGAGTTGGAGAAAATGATCACTAATCTAAAAATTCAAATTGAAGAGGAAAAACAAATTGAGGAAGAAGTGAGAAACAATTAAAGGAAAAAGAAGAAAATTGAGAATTGAGGCTGAAATTATTTCCTTAAGGAATGAATTAGAGAAATAAACAACTAAGTTAAATAGGCACATCATTATTGAAAACAAAACCAAGATCTTAAATGACATTATTATTGAGAAAAACTCATCATCTATAAAGACACGCCCCTTGGATATGAAAAAATTTAAATAGCCAACAAAGAAAATTTTTAAGAGCAGTTGCCAAAAAGTGACTAGATATTTTGATTCCCTCAAAAGTCCCATCAAAAGTAGAAGCAACAATAAGAAAGAGAGTCAATGTCCACATAAATCAAGCACTCCTCCAAAATGTAACAAGGACATTCTTAGATGTAATCAAGTCAATTAAGATATATACAATTTTGAAAATGCATTCGATCGCTTTGCCCGCCCAAACGACTCTTTTCTATGTTAATGGACATTTCATTACCCCTTACCTGGATGATTCGGTGGGGGTTGGGCTCTCTATGCTACCTAAAATAGTGTGTTCTTCCCCACTGCTTAATTTGGGTGCAAAGACTATCATTCCTTGCCCTGGAGGTGGAGTTTCTACTTCTAGGGTTGTTAAGGATGGGATTCCCCACTAAAATCTATTTCTACTAGTAGACGGAGCTATGCACATGCTGCCAAATTTGATGCTACTATTCCTCCAAAGGTGAAAACTTGACCCATTGCCTATTCCAAGACCTCCCCTTTGGTGGTGTGTGGTCCGGATGTGGTGGATAATGTGGATTTATACCAACTTCATGGGTTGGTCTTTAGATTTGCTAGTCTCTGGCATTCTCTTATGGATCTACATCATTGGGTAAAAAGTTCTTTGTATTCCATAGTCTCTGGTAACATTGATATTTTCCCTTGTGCAAAGGCATTTTTTATTCTTGTGTTTTCTTCTTCTAAATATCACGTTTCAGTGTTGAGCAAGTTGTGGGTTTGGGGGAATCACTCTCTTTCAACCAAACCTTGGAAAGTCTCCTTCAACCCTCTTACTAAACTACTCAGAGTGTGCTTAGTGTGGGTTCGTCTCCCCAATCATCTATTCCATTTTTGGAAGATTTATTTCTTTGAGGCCATTAGAAACTCTATTGGCTATTTCTTGAAGGTGGATGGTGCTACAACTTTGTTGGGTTGATCTACTTTCACTTGCATTTTGGTTGACATGGATATCTCCACACCACTTCTAGCATATGTGGTGCTCATGGTTGGAGACAATCCTTGGGGTTGCTTTACTTTCGCTTGCATTTTGGTTGACATGGATATCTCCACACCACTTCCAGGGGATGTGGTTCTCATGGTTGGAGAAAATCCTTGGACTCGACCATTGGATTATGATGGCCTCCCCTTTTATGTCGGCAATGCTTCTCTACTGGTCATCTGGCTACAAATTGTTCTCTTTTGCATCGTAAATGTTTTGGTTCTTGGTTGAATGATGAAAATGATGATAATTTAACTGTCTGTATTTTTTATTCTCCCTCTGATTCTATCTCTGAAGACTCCTCACGAGTTGACGATGACCACCGCAGGGTGATGCTCCTACTGAACTGGCATCCTTTGATCAGGTGGATCTAACTCCACCTCTCGCTTCTAGTGCGGTCCCTTTTGGCCATGAGGACCCTTCTTTGACCTTTTCTCTTGATCTACTATAGTCCTTGGTAGCTAATGTATAATTTTTCCAAAACTCTATTTATGGTGTTGATTGTCCCACAACGGGGGTTCCACTACCATGTGGTGGGGATCCTAGTGATAGTATTGCTAAGAAAAATGTTTGTCGATGAAGGAAGAATCACTCTATCTCTCATTCCCCTTCCCTCCATTGTGAGTGAGTTGGCTTTCCACTCTTGATGTGGGTTACTAGTTGTGCTACTACTGTTTTATTCATGGTTTGTTCTTGACCTTTTTATAAATCCTTAACTTGAAATAGCCAACACATTTTTCAATGTATTGTTGATCTCTTGACACCTTTTGGTTGTGGTTCTGTAAGGGTCAGCCCCCTTACTAGGTTGTTGAACTTAATAAAAAATAAGGATATACTTAGAAAGTCCTTCCCTCCAAGACAACCACATATGAATAGGTTCCAAAGTTCCTTTTGTGTTTGTTGATCTTGGCGTATCAGTTTGTCCATAAAGCAATTGATTATAAGACTCGTGCAATAAATTTTGGTTGGAATAAGAAAGGTCCCTATGGATTCACAAATTGGAACTATAACTCATTTTCCCTTTTAGTGGATTACAATGTTATATACTATAAGTGCAATAATAATGAACATACAACACACTTTTGTAGAAGTGATTTTGTCAACACACCTAAGGATGATACCATGACCAAACAAAAGGAGGAAAATACAAAAGTATGGAAAAGGAAGCAAAAGAAAAATAATAAAAAAGGTTTAATATATGCTTGTGCAAAGTGTCTTTCATGCACAAGAGGTATCACTAAGTTAATAAGGAGAAGCATGAATTCAAGAGGAGCTAATCATTACATAATCTTTTAAATCTATGCAGCAGAGAATTCAAAGGTAGATCAAGTGATGTTTATTCTATATATGAGAGTAATGAGCATCCCATTGCAATTGATGACAAAGAGGGCGAGTTATAATAAAAGGGAAAATGATGTCATTGATGTCAAGATCAATTATTATAAAATGATGGATATTCTTCATTAGAGTATTGGACATCCCTTTCCCATTAATGTCAAAGGGGGGAAGTTAGAGAAAGAGGAAGTGTTGTGGTTCCACAACACACCATATCTTGGTCATTTGGCCAATGGGGACACTCTCTTTTCACTTTTGTTTTGGTTGGTGGGACCCTTTTTGAGTGGCCTGGTTAGGCATATGGTGAGTCAAATTATCGGCCCATGCGCCCCCAATAGTCAAATGTCAGTTAGGTCGCTTAAAGATTCTCTCTCCTTCCCTGTTTCCCTTCTTTTTCTCTTAAGTTTAGCTTCTGGTGTGTTCTCTTTTGTTTGTTTCGGTGTTAGTTTCATTTTTTTCCTTTTTGGGCTTTCATAGTGTCGGGGTTATTAGAACCTTGACACGTCCAAAAGCCTAACCTTTCATTTTCCTTCATTTCATGGGAGTTAGTGTTTTTTGTCTTTTTAGATGTTCATAGTGAAGAGGTTATCTGAACTCTGACACTACAAAAGCCCGCCCCCTTTTGTTTTGGGGAGGTCATTTTTTATAGGAGTCTTTTTTGGTCTTTTAGAGTGCTCAGGGTTCTCCGAAGCCCCAAAACCTTACCTCTCTAGAAGCCTAAGGCATGAGCTCGAGGTGTCAGGTTTTTGGAGTGTTCGGACTCCATCACCGCTGACACCCCAAAAGTATGATGCCCTGAAGATGATGTCACCCCAAAGGGGTGGCTATATAAAGGGAAGGGGTACTCAATCCTTTTCATTTTGCGACATTTGATCAATTTTTTTGTGTCTTCGGCTTCTGGCGAATTCAAGTATTTTAGTATACTTTTTTACCTATTGATCTACAACCACTCGCAATCACCTTCTCATCTGTTTGCATAACATATCTTCATTTTTACTTCCCCTTTGAGGTGTGGGTTGCATTTTTTTTTTTTCTTTTTTTTAGGGTTTCAGGTTTTCTTTATTTTTGGCTAGTGTTTAGGGTTGGGTAGGTCTAGTTTGTTAGGGTTTGTGTGCCTAGGTCTTATCTTTTGTTAGTTTTTTGTCATTCTTATCCTACGGTGAAGCCCTAGATCTTTAGGCTTTCACATCCTAAAGATCTAAATTCTAATTGAGCAACTCCCCTTCGCTTTTTGACTCACCTCAGCGTGTCAGTGTCTTTGGTCCCCAAAACCCCAAAAGGGCCAGGAAATATGACGCCCAGATTATAGACAATCGACTAACTTTGTGATCACTACCCCTTCAGGAGATTTGATGATTCAGACATCGAAACCCCAAAAGGGATTGCGGTGTTTGAAACTCTAATTTTTCTCCTTGGAAGGTCAGTAGCGGATTTTTGCAGTTGCGCACTACAATAAGAATTGTTAGGTTGTGAAGCTCCATAGCTTTGAAAAATATAGCAAAGGGGTTTTTCTCAGTTCTGACTAGTTCTTGGTTAGTTTTAGGTCTTTCTTTGTCCTTTTTTAGAGTTAGATTTTATTCTATTGCATGTCAAATTAGTTTCTCTATATTAGTTTCTTGTTTTCAATAAAATATTGTTGACAAGTATTCTCTATGAATGTAGATTTCTATGTATGGCTAAAGTCCTACCAATGAAGTACAATTACAAAAGTTACCAAACTCCCAAAAAGATAGGTAATCTCCATAGTGATATTACAGAAAAAGACATCGGCCACATGGACTGGAATTATTTCCTCAGACAAGTTGCAGAACCCTCCAGCCAATCCTTTGACTGCACAGCTATGATCTTCTCTGGATTGGTGAATGCGGTAGGACACCCGGTATCTATCATTGCACCTGCCTTGATCATGGATCTAGCAGAGAACTATGGACCAGATGATAAAGTGGCGAAGAATAGGAATGGGGATGTACAACCTGGACATCCGTCTTGAAATAATAGAAGATTTGTATTGTAGATAGTTACTACCATATTTCCAAGGAGCGTGAGAAGAGATACTATGAGGATACTCTAGGTATCTATGACCTTATAAAAAAATATTATTTGATACATCCTAGAAAAGAGGACAAGCTTGAGAAGATGGATATGCACAGAGGTTATTTGAATGATGACATGAGGAACTGTGTTACTCTATTGACTAGGGTCTGGGGACTCCCACAGGCTAGGCAATTAGAGCCTTGGATGGTATTTCTTATTCATAAAATCAGAGGTAGATGGGAAAGGATCAATTGGGGGAAATCATCAGTGATAATCTAGATGAACAACTGCAGGCTGTGAAGGTCAACCCCAAATTCTATATGACCTCTTACATTGTTTACTTGTTGGATGTGAGGGAGGAATACCCAGGGTTGTACAAAAGGGGATCTCTACGAGATACTAACGCTTATCCTTATATAGTGTATCGTCAATTGGTAAGGAAGGAAAAGATTAAGACATATAGCCTAGAATATAGGATTGTCAATGATGCCTTCATTTTCGCAATCATCTGGTCCATTGAGGGTGATTATGCTAAGAGACTTTCTGAGGAGGCTGCAGCTAAAGTCAGAATTCTTGGGGCATATTACATCTAGTTTTGTACAATCACTTACATCAGGGTGGAAAGATGTAGCCTCAATCCGAAGATGTTTCCCTGAAATCAATCTGAAAAAATTATGCTCATGGAAATCGACCGACAGATAGTGGATGCCTACAAGAAAATTGTCAAGAAGAAGAAACATTGTTGAGATTTCCTCATTTCTATTGGAGCCTACACGGTCCAAGATATCAAAGTGTGCAAGTCAATCTTCCTTGAATGGGATGAGTGCCCTCTGGAGGAGTACAAATGAATTAGGCCCAGGTTTGATCCAATTGGAACTTTCAGCAAGATAAAAGGGGCCTTCTATAAACATGAGCCTCATCTCGAGGACCATTATATGAACTACATAGATGATTATGAGGTCCGCATCCAGGATTATTGTAGACTGACACTGGAGCTGGCACAATATGTTGTTCAAGTGCCCATACCTCCAAGGACTTGGGACAAGGATTCAGAAGATATTTTGGACCCTTTATACAATTAGGATAAGTATATAATAAATCCATATTGAATGTCAAAGTAGCAAAGCCAGAAATGATGACATCAAATTCAAAGCAAGGCATGTTCTGGAACTGACAAAGAAATGGATACATCTACCATTCAAGATGGACCCAGTCCCGATAAATCAAAAGGTTGATCTTTTGACAAAAGTAGAAAAGGAAAAAGGAGTTAAGACAAACATACCTATCTTCAAATAGGCCACCCCCGTTACTCCAGGTACAGTTTATGGGCATGCAAGGAAGACGGTTTTCCACGGTCTAGTAAAGAGTGCAGGATGCAAGAGAACGAAGGAAAAAGATGATTCAATTACTACTCCCCATCCTACCCAAGCACATGATGTTAGCTCTCTCCAGACACTCCATCCACATATGGGAGAACCAATATTCCTTCTTTCACCATCTACTTGCCTGGATCACCGGGGTCCCAACCGAAAGAAGTATACCAAAGAAGAAAGAAGAGACCTTTTGTCTCACTCACTCCACAAGTCTTACCCGAGGAGGAAGATTTGGAGGAAGATAATGTCCCTCTGGTACGAAGAATTCAACATGCTATCATAGCTTCCAAAGGAAGGAACTAGAAAAAGTCACCCAACCAGAAGGCCAGAGGGTGTCGATTGATTTAGAAACAAGTACAAAGATGGGGAAACAAGTAGGAGATGGTATGGGATATGATGAGTTTGATATATCAAATTTTGAGAATATCCCAGGCTTCAAAGAGTCATCTATAGACATACTTACGGGTGATATGGGTGCAAGTGTTGGTACCCCGACAACCTCATTGTCGCTTGATGTTCAGGTGCTTCCTCCAGTGCACACTGAAGAACTTCCCAAAGACAAGGCACAAGAACAAAAGCAAATAGACCTTCATATCCATCCTTCTATAGAGGAAATACAAATGAGGGAAACTAACTAGTGGGGTGAACAAGAAGAAGACAAAAATGAGGAAAGGCCACCTGAGAAGAATTGGAGGAAGTAGAAATTGATACAATAATGCACACTAAGGAGCCTAAGGGCGTTGAATCAATACAGGTTGAAAAGAAACCACCAGTGCAGTTGCATTTTACCCTACCGCACTCACACACTGAGGAGGTACAAGAAGAAGAAGAAGAAGAAGAAGAAGAAGAAGAAGAAGAAGAAGAAGAAGAAGAAGAAGAAGAAGAAGAAGAAGAAGAAGAAGAAAGGTATATTAAAAATGAATGAATGGAAATTTTTGTCACAAATGGGCCCTTCAAATAATACTACCATCAATGAAATTAACATGCTTGGCAGGTGTAACTTTGATAACAACAACACATGGGATCATAATAACATACCCCAACATGTACATGAAATTGTAAAATAATTCATAAATACACAAAAGACAACTGCACAAAGTGAGAACATCCTATCAGAAAACCATGTTCTGAGCTATACATTATCAACAAACCAAGAGGCATCTCTCATGATAATTAAAGAACACAACAAATGTGTATCTGCTAAACCACTCTATATGATCATTCAAGGCACAATTGGTACAGGAAAATCATACTTGACTAGTTGCATACGAAATGCACTAAATAGTAATGGCCACCAATAGAAAAATCAACTTCTTACACTAGCTCCTTCATGTGTTTCCACATTCACCATACATGCATCAACTATACATACTATGCTCAGAATCCCTATCAAACAAATGCAACCACTACAAGGGAAAGCATTGACAACATTCCAAGAGGATTTAAAGGAAATAAAATACATCCTTATTGATGAACTAAGCTTCATTGGGCCAAAGATACTACTGAAAATAGATAGTAGACTACGACAAGCATTTCCTCAGAATCAACAACTATACGTCGGTGGACTATCAATAATCCTGGTTGGTGACCTTGCCCAACTACCTCCCGTGATGGACACACCTATCTACAGATCACACTCTACTCCTAGAACATTGTGGGAGCAATTCACAACTGTTATAAAACTAGAAAAAATATTTCGGCCCAACAAAGGTGACAATATAGTGCAAGCATAATTTCTTCAACTTCTGCAGAACATACGAAATGAAAAACAAACAAAAGAAGATTGGGAGCTCCTAATTACAGGTTCAGACAAACATATCACATCAAATGAAAAAGATGACTTTAACAACTCAATGCATCTCTTTGCAAAAAATGATTTAGTCAAACTACACAATAAAAAAATGTTGAAACTATTAAATTGTCCATTTGCAATAAGTGTAGCAATAAGCACTACAAGCAACACAAAATATTCAACTATTGATGAACGCCTTGAAAAGAAAATTCTACTATGAAAAGGTCAATGCATCATGATCACAACAAACATATGGACACAAGTAGACCTCGTAAATGGAGTATTTAGTGAAATAGTTGATATTGTTTATAGCCCTAGTTCAAAACCCCCTGATCTTCCACTTTATGTCAAGCAGCAAGGATCGAAAACTACAATGGCCCACCATGGAAAATAGATGATCCTAAACTAGTACCAATAACTCCTGTATCACTCGACACATGAAGGCAAATGCCACTAACTATGGCATGGGCTTTAACCATTCACAAATCCCAAGGCCTCACCCTACACAAAGCAACAATTGACATTGGTAAAACAGAAAGGCAGGGTTTGACATTCACAACAATTTCCAGAGTCAGATCATTAAATGATCTTCGCATTCAACCACTTTTCTCCTTCGAAAGATACTCCAAAATGTAAAACAATCCACACACAGTCATAAGGAAAAAAGAAGAAGTTCGATTAGAGCAGCTCGCCCTCTCAACAATCAAGGTATGTAACACTTTCACTCATCCATCAATTCTCTTCAAGAAAAACCAATCGATGTATACTATCCAGTTCAATGAGGAGTTTATGAAGTCTGAATTATTTAAAAATATGTGATCGTGCAGGGTATCCTTACATAATGTTGTGGTAAAAACTTCATGAACAAGGGAAAAAAACAAGTAGCCCGATTAAACCAGCTCACCCTGTGAACAATCAAGGTATGCAACACTTTCCTTCATCCACCAATTCTCTTCAACTCTCCAAATGGTCATGTATGATTATTTCCTTTATATTGTTATGTTTGTAACTTGTAAGATGTTTCCAGTATGACAAGAATTTTTATAACAAAGTATAATTCATAACTCTAACCTAATTGTTTGTTTGCAAGGTATTGCATGTTACACACAAGAATACATTATCGAATAGATCTGATTTGCTTTCATTAACATGCAACTTTTGCAATAATATTAAAGAAGAAGCTCCATTAGAGCAACTCGCCCTCTCAACAATCAAGGTATGTAACACTTTCACTCATCCATCAATTCTCTTCAAAACAAACCAATCAATGTAGACTATCATGTTCAACGAGGTATTTACTAACTCTGATTTATTTAAAAATATGTGATCGTGCACGGTATCCTTACATAATGTTGTGGAAAAACCTTCATGAACAAGGGGAAAAAAGAAGCAGCTCTCTTACACCAGCTCACCCTCTCAACAATCAAGGTATGCAACACTTTCATTCATCCATCAATTCTCTTCAACTCTCCAAATGGTCATGTACGATTCTTTCCTTTATATTGTTATGTTTGAAACTCGTAAGATGTTTCCAATATGACAGGAATTTTTATAACAAAATATATAACTCTAATCTTATTGTTTGTTTGTAGGGGCTTGCATGTTATACAGGGGAATACATTACCCACAAAAGCACCAACTATTCCTAAAGCTCAAGTTGAGTTCCACTAAAATATTCTAAGTGATGGAAAATCGTTAATGAGCCAACTTTTGTACATAAATATGAAAATTAAGATTAATTTTTACTATTTTCTTTTCGTATTGCTTTCATTATAGAACTTTTGTAGTCAATTGCCGATTGAAATAGATTTGATTTGCTTTCATTAACATGCAAATTTTGCAAAAATATTTGCACTGTAATATGTTTGAGAACTATTACATTTCAATTTATATCAAACTATAAATTTACTTCTTTTATTACAATTTTGAATTTCCCATTATATATTAACTATCGGCGTGACCATTGCACCTGTCTTAGGTGCAAGTGCTAGTTTAAATTTGTCATAAGTTTAATTTTTATTTATTTATTTATGTATTATTCTATGGTGGCCACACTTTCTTTTTTGTTAATTGTGTGATTTTCTTTGAAATTTATTTAATGATCTCTTGATCATATGAGATTCATGTTTGACAAAGACTTGATATTATTCTTTACTACTTGCACTTTTGGTTATATATATATATATATAATATATATATGTGTGTGTGTGTGTGTTTTTCTTAAGGGCACCTCATAGTACACATAACCATGGCATAAAGTGATTAAAGCTTTTCATGGAGAGTGACAATCTTCAAAACTATTAACTAAGAGTAGAATCTTGATCTCCTTACACTAAGATATTAAAGGCCTTCTAAATATACTTGGCATCCCAATAAATTGTATCTTATCTATTTATTGTCATAAGTCGATTCTTTAGCTACATGACATCTTAAGCCTTAGAAAAATTTCATACATATGAGCAATTTTTGTACCCACCGTAAGGTTTCATATTGAATTCCATCTTGTTTATGAAGAATATTCCTAATCCAACATGAGAAACGTATCAAACTAAATGTATGGTAGATGAGTCTTAAGGGTCCTATATTGGCTAATGAAGGGGATAAAATTGTGTATGTAGTCCATTTCTTAAGGATCGTTCTTAACTAGAAGACTTGATTAATAGTTATGCATGCAATAATTACAAAGAAGATTGAACAATTTGTTAATCAATATGATAATCTCATAGTATAATCATATGTTTTGTTAAAATCAATTCTTAGGGTAACTCTTGTAAAACTCCATTACCATATTAAATGGCTTCTTATAGTTCTGCATGTGAGTAGGGCCTATTTATATTTAGATCATGTGTTCATAAATTCCAACCTATGCTATAGGGAGTACCTAGTCTTATTATGTCAAAATATTTCTCTCATGAGCCATATCCTCTTCCCCTAAGCTCACTTTATTCTCTTTACCCTTGAAGAACTTCCAGGAGGAAGTTCAATCCTTGAGGGGGAGAATATGATGCCCATTGTCAAATGGATATAAATACCATATATTTTGATCATATGTATTATGATGGTGTTATAAATACTCTATTTTAATGTTCATCTTCTTATGAACCATGCCTGTTGCAACTCCATGCCTATCTCCATTTTTTTTGTCTCCATTTTTTTTCCCTCCAAGCTGGGTTTCTTTTTTCCTAGCTAGATCTATGGTGTTTTAGCCAAAATTCTACTGGTGATTCCCTTGAGTCTCTTCTACCAAGCCTCGTAGTGCTATCTTCATAGAATCTCAGAAGCGTTCATGTCCGTTGACCACCCAAAATGTTTCTATGATTGATCCCCTGAGAGCATGCACATGAACACCGCTATGCCAAATTCTTTACTAGTGTCTTCCATTAAAATGGTAGCTTTCAAATAGGGTATTGACATGCATGAAAACATACTAAGTTATAAATGCTCTGGTAGACATGCATGCTAGATGTCGAATCATAGACATAGTTGCTGAAAACAGATTGAAACTCAATCAACGACAAGCAGTGATAAACATAATTGCACAGTACCATTTTGAAGAGCTTCCTTTAGCACCGCTTCATATAATATTCTCCACTTGCTCCTGTTCATATTCTCCACTTCCTCTATGTAACTGCAATGTATTTGTAACTTTCTGCTCTTCTTTATTATACCGCCCATTAAATTACTTTGATGTAACTAAATAAACTTTTAATATCACTTCAATTTTACCATTTCTTTTAGCGTGTTTGTTGGCCAATACTTACCGCCTTCTTCACCTTTTCTTTTCCATTTGGCCATCACACGTCAATCCCACCGATGAACTTTCTTTTGTTGGTAACCGTAAGCATTTCTGTTTTATTTATACGAAATATGTCAAGGAATCTTTTTGTGTTGTGACTACTATAGAAGTAGGCATAAAAATATAGGTATGTTAGGGGAAAGTAATCCCTCAAGTAAAACTTCCTACACCTAAAATTTTTAATTTGTAAATTGTATTTCGATGATGTGAGTTAAGAGCTTAAAGTTAAGGTTGCGATTTCTGAGTATTGATACGAAATATGTCAAGGAATCTTTTTGTGTTGTGACCGCATAGAAGTAGGCATAAAAATATAGGTATGTTAGGGGAAAGTAGTCGCTCAAGCAAAACTTCGCACACCTAAAATTCTTAATTTGTAAATTGTATTTCGACGATGTGAGTTAAGAACTTAAAGTTAAGGTTGCGATTTCTGGGTATTGATGGATCTCTTGTAGAGACTGTCGAACACAGAGTGGTAAAAAAAATTCCTTTTCAAAGTGTTGTTTGATACTTGCTATATTCTTGCACCAATAGCCGTTAACTCAAAAATGCTAGTACTTGTGACCAAATGTCCTAATAGTCAATTACAAAATGTCCCAATAGAGGTACACAAATAGACCAATTACCATTCAAAAAAGGTAAAAAATGATCAACTATTAGTACATGTGTGATTGACTATTGATACATGTGTTTTCATTTTTGAAGTTCCTTTAATATGAATAATTAAAAGGTCAACATGACAAAAACGTCATGACAGTGGCCAGTGAAGACTTCCCCTAATCAATATGACGGACATTAGGCCCCATTTGGTTGGGGAATTGGAATTTGACTCAAAACCTGATTATCTCAAAATCGGGTTTTGAAATTCCAGTTTTGCATCTTCCGAGACCGTTTGGTTGACCTGGAAGATGGATTAGTCAATCCATCTTCTGCGTTTGGTTGCTAATTTCAAAATCGGAATTGGAACTGACAAATTCTAACTTCTGCGTTTGGTTCAACAATTTTGAATTGGAATTGGAATTAAACACTCCATGTTCTATGTTTGGTTCTACATTTCGAATTGGAATTGGAATTCGACAAAGACTATAATTTTTTTATTATTATTTAATAATGTTTAATTTAATGTTGTGATTTATTTTGTCCATTTTTTTATTTGTTTTTTTTTTTAGTTTTTTTAATTGTTATTTTTTTTTAACTTTTTCTAATTTAAGATCATTGATTGCTTTATTTTCTAGAAAATGCGCAACTACACAGTCATAGACAAAGTAAAAATACATTAACATCTAAAGAACTTTGCATAAAAATATAAATAATCATT
>MU224972.1:2574418-2586263 GCA_018584345.1 Thuja plicata | reverse complement strand
ACATTAATGCTTATGTACTTTCTTATCACCTATATATCTAGAACTATATACTCACCAGCTTAGCTGTTTGTACAAGGCTTCTGGTTTTGTTTTTTCAATAGAAGCTAAGTTAAGGGGAAAACCTCAATGATCCTTACAATGATAAGCAATTGACCGGAATGGTGTCAAGGCTAATCTTCAACTCTCATTTATATAGCTTGTCTAGGTACCCTGATTGTCATACTCTGATTTACAGCCTAATAGGTAGCACCAACTAATGCTTCACAAACTACACATTGCTTGATATAGAGTTTTGTAGATATTATTATGTTGTCAAAATTACTTTAGATCTTTGGTTGGTGATACTTATGTAAAGGATTTTACTCTACAAGTGAAGTTGTCATCCAAATCTATTTTTGCAATTGCTATAGTAAGATGATGCAGCTTAGCAAACCGTCTAAAGCAGAATCTTAGCAAATTATGGTATAGAAAGGAAACCAAAACATATGGTCATGAATAGGAATTAGATCTCTAGCTTCATAAAACCAAGTCTTTTGTTGGATCTCCAGCATAATGTATGAAGTAAACCCAACATAGCAATATAAAATTTTAAATAGTTAGAACTGATACAGTACCACAACTCCATTAATTTCATGGAACATAATGACATAATATTGGTTTCGTAACAGTACCGAGTTCTATGGAGCATCCTCACATGAAACTAAGATCAAAGGTTTTCTGATGGGCAAGCATGTTTCAAATAATTATATGCTAGGTAATGTGTCTGCATCTCGGGCCCTACAGGATTCCGGAATTTGGATAGAAGACTTCCAAAATTTAATCATGGTAATGGTTTCGCATATAATAAAAATACTTAAAACAGTTAGTGAACCTAAAGAAAGATAAGCTCACAAGCGAAAGAAAACATACCCTCGACTCTTGTGAGTTTCTTTGTAATTTGAACCTAAGTGAAAAGCTTAAGCAGTGAAGTGTAGAATCAACTCAGAACCAGGGGTGTGTGTCTGTGCACGGAAACAGAGGGCCGCGAAGGAGAGAACCCTGAACAGAAGAAAGCCGCGAAAGAGAACCCTGCGAAAATGAGGCGGACGCGAAATGACCAAACCCTATTTCAAAACCCAATATGCAATGCACGAAGATCACGGACCTGACGGCGAAATTAAACCGGGTTCATAATTTCCTAAAACCCGGATTTCATTTTGAATTCCGCCTATTCGCCCGGAAGATGGTGCCGCCCATTTTAGGGTCTAAACCGGGTTTTGAAGGCCTAAACCGGGTTTGCAACATAGAGTCCCAAACGATGGATTTCGGAAAAAAGAAGAAGTCCCGCACCCAATTCCGGTCAAATTCCTACAAACAAACGGGGCCTTACCTAAATAAATAGGATCCCCACTTTTTGAAGAAAATCCATCTCCACAGAGACAGCTGTCTGCAGTCCGTGATTTCAAGATGAGGTGCATATTTTTCTAACTGTCAACACGCGTTCCTTAACTGCAGCGTAGACTTTTTGAAAAAAATTCATCTCCCGCTCCGACAGCTGTCTGCACTCCGTGATTGAAGATTCGGGGCACATTATTCTAAACACGCGTTCTTTGACAGCAGCGTAGACTTTGTTATTCAAGTAGCGTAGACTCCATGGCTATTTAACTAGATTTTGAGGACCTGCGAAGAACACACAGACTTGGAAAGTTTTATGTTTCTGAGCTGAATAGAGATATGAAGATGCATTTGCTTTGTCCCCTCCTACTCTTGCTTCTCTCTTCCATCTCTCTCCATTCTTCATCTCCTTCTTATCACTCCGATGAAGCAGCTCTCCTCGCTTTCAAGCATTCCCTTTCTCTCGACTCTCAAACTTCCTTGTTCGACTGGTTTCACCATAATTCGATCTGCAATTGGACTGGCATTCTCTGCTCTTCTCGTCATCAACGTGTACTTTCTTTGAATCTCACGGGTATGTCTTTGTTAGGCCCCATCTCTCCATTCCTTGGTAATCTTTCTTTTCTCAGGGTACTTGATCTCAGCAATAACAGTTTTCAAGGCCAACTTCCTCCTCAACTGGGAAGACTATTTCGCCTTAGAGTACTATTATTGTCTGTTAATGGATTGGAAGGTTCTATTCCCCCTGCTCTAGCAGGGTGTCGTTCATTGCAAGTTCTCATGATAGGTTATAACAATTTGAGTGGCAGCATTCCCTCCGACCTTGGCCTTCTTTCACATTTAGAGAACCTAAATGTAGGTGTAAATCAACTAACTAGCATGATCCCATCTTCCCTAGGAAGTTTGTCCTCTCTAACTATGTTATATTTACAAGTTAACAAATTTCATGGTGGCATTCCTAGTGAATTGGGTATGCTTATTCACCTCATAGAACTTGATATCCGCACAAATAACTTGATAGGAGAGATTCCCAATGCTCTTTCCAATTGTACGCTTCTCCAAAAATTTTCATAATCTGATAATTGGTTAGTTGTCCACATTCCTTGGCAGTTTGGAAAATTATCAGAGTTGCAAATTTTACTATTGTGGAAAAATCAACTTTCTGGAGAAATCCCAACATCCCTCTCTAATTGCACTGAGCTTCAATGGATTAGCTTTGAGCAAAATCAATTAAGAGGCAAAGTGCCCTTAGAATTTGGTAATTTACGCCAACTTCTACGGCTTAATTTTGCAGAGAATCGTCTAGTGAGTGGAAGTGATGATTTGTCCATTCTAAAAGCCTTGACTAATTGCTCCTGTTTGGAAATTATACACTTGGGTTCTAACTATCTCACTGGAAATCTGCCCTCTTCTATTAGCCAACTATCAAGCCAACTCTCTATTTTGTTATTGGGCTCCAACAAAATTGAGGGGAACATACCAAGTGGCATTAACAATCTCATAATGCTTACATGGTTAGAATTATCTAACAATTATTTGAATGGAACTATTCCATCTTCACTTGGTCAACTTTTGCATCTTGAAAAATTGCATCTAGAAAAAAACAATTTATATGGAAGCATTCCAAAAAGTTTAGGTCGAGCAAAAAGCCTTGGGTTGTTGTCATTGAATGAAAACATGCTTTCGGGAAAAATTCCATACAGTCTTGGCAATCTTCCACAACTAAGGGGTCTTCTTCTTCATCACAATCAATTATCAGGAAAAATACATATAAGTTTAGGCAAATGCAAAACTTTAGAGGTGGTGGACTTGTCTCACAACAAGCTAAGAGGAGATATATCCCTAGAAATAGCAGGTCTAAAAAATTTGCAATTTTATTTCAACATTTCTAACAATTTATTACAAGGCTCTCTTTTAGAATTGGGCAAACTTGTAATGGTCCAAGCTATAGATGTGTCTCTCAACAACTTCTCAAGTGAAATTCCAGGCATATTGTCAAGCTGCACAAACTTGCAATATTTAAATCTTTCATGGAATTCATTTTATGGCTCAATACCAACATCACTTACAAAGCTCAAAAACCTTCAAGACATGGATCTCTCTAACAATAATTTGTCAGGTGTAATCCCAAAGGGTTTCCAAGAGATGAAAACACTACAACATATCAATCTCTCTTCAAATAGATTAACAAGAGAGGTTCCAAAGGGAGGAGTTTTTGCAGGAATCAACAAGTCAGCAATTATGAGAAATCTTGGCCTTTGTGGAGAGTGGATCAATTTAAAAGCATGCTTTGATTAAAAAAAAAATCAATCTTCAACCTTTAAAAAGGTAATGGTACCAATTGTGATTGGAATCACAGTCTTCATCTCATTGGTTGCATTAACAATAATTTCCTATAGAAGAAGGCATGCTAATCAACATGTCCTTAATCTCAACATAGGTCCTATAAGAATTTCATATGAAGAACTTGAAGCTGCAACTAATGGGTTCAACCAAACAAATTTATTAGGAGTTGGTAGTTTTGGATCTGTTTATAAAGGGATTCTCAACAATGGTATGAATATTGCTGTTAAAGTTCTTGATTTGCAAGATGAAAGTGCTATCCAAAATTTTAATCGAGAATGTAATGTGTTAAAAAGAGTTAGGCACCGTAATGTGATCAAAATCATTTCAACTTGTTCCAATCTTGATTTTAAAGCATTAATTCTTCCTTTCATGTCAAATGGAAGTTTGGAGAGATGGTTGCATCTTGAAGGAGGAAATGAATGTAGATTAAATTTTTCTAGCTGGTTAAGAATAACAAAGGAGATAGCACAAGGATTGGCATATCTACATCATCATTGCTTTGAGCAAGTGATTCATTGTGACCTAAAACCAAGCAATGTGTTGTTGGGTGATGATATGACTCCATATATAGCAGACTTTGGCATTAGCAAACTCATATTTGGGAATTCAATGGATTTAGTGACTTCTACAAATGCACTCAAGGGATCTATAGGGTACATGGCACCAGGTACACATTTTGAATTATCAGACACATAAGTTATCATTATATATTGTTTTCATATAATAAATTAGATAAGAATCATTAATAATTGTATTGTATTGTATTACAGAGTATGGAATGGGTGGAAATATTTCATCAAAAGGAGATGTATATAGCTATGGAATTATACTTTTAGAGTTGTTGACAAGGAGGAGACCTACATATGACATTTTTGTTGAAGGAGCAAATCTACCAAAATGGGTAGGTGTGGCTTTTCCAAGCAAAATAATAGAAGTGGTGGACAATAGCTTGCTTAGAGATGTTAATGGTTCAGATTTATCAATGCTATTGTCATTTCTTAATCAACTTATTCAAGTAGGTTTGGTTTGCACAAGGGAGCTACCACAACAATGCCCAAATATGACGGAGATAGTTGAAATATTAGAAAGGATAATAGGGACATTTAATGGTACTCAACCTTTTAAATTTCCCATAGATATCTCACCTTTTCTAAATAGCACAGGTGGTTTAAGAAATACTAATTCAAGGAGAGATGAAGAATGTTCTACATCTACATCTTAGTTCTTCACACAACTTGATAGCTGCTATCAATTAGTGTGGCCATGTTCTTAATACTTTATTGTAAAAGAGTAATATTATAGATTTAAAATATTGTAAAATTATATCATTATGACATGTGTAATTTTAAACTAATATCTAAAGATTTACAAATGATGTATAACTTATAAGGGAGACATGATTATTGAATGACTATATAGAGAGAGAAATAGAAAAAAATATATTATATTATTCTTGTCATTGTCTCATCCTTAATTACAAGGATATTTATATTATACTTTTTTTAGTTTCACATATGAAAAAAGTATCAAAATAGGGATTATTTTTAAGGTTAGTTTCTTTAGAATTTTGTGTGACCAAACAATATAGAAATACAAAATATTGTGCACTTAAATAGGTATTTCTAAAAATAAAAGGCATTGAATGCAAAGAATCCTTGTAGTTGTTGTGCTATGGATTAAAAAAAGCTTGTAAGTTGCATTTTGAATTTTTCTTTAGCTATACACCAAAAGACTTTTAAAATTGTACACTACTCTTCAACAAGGAAGAGGAGATAGAGATCAATGTGATAAAAACCATGGTCCTACTTTTACAATTATGGAAAAGAAAGAGTATGAAAGAAAGTAAACAGATCCAAATACAAATAAAAGAATACATCCAAATCAAAATATAAAGACCTATTCAATCAAATTTATTGATACTATTCCATAGTCCAAGCTAAAATTATTTGTTCACATGTCCCATTATCATCTAGATCTAAGACTATCAAATTAAGTTCCATGAATAAGTGGGTGGAGATATCTAAATCATCAGTTTAGAATTCTCAAATTATGATTTTTTAATACATTTTGTTCATGAGATAGAAGTAAATATCTGTGCATGAGGAAATCTTCAATTTCTTGGGAGCAAGCTCAAACATGAGAAGTTCGCGGGTTAGCACATATAATCCATGAAATAAGAAAGAAACCAAACAAGACATCATCATAACATCAAATAGAGCTAAAACAAGCTATTTGCACCCTATTACTACTCGTTTGATTTTCTCTTTTAGATTGATTGTGCATGTGCTCTCTCAAACACAAATGGAGTGGATCCCAAATGCAATACAACTATGAAATACAAGATTGGAACAATGAAGAAATTCAAGAGCTAGTATGAGGAACTAGTCTCAAATTCTCCAAAAGATGAATCTTTAAACTAACTATGGAAATAATATGCAACATGCAAGATAGAAATTATGGTTCATTATCCATTATCCTAGCATGTAATTTCTAAATGATTCAAACATGAAAAGCATGAAACTAGCAAAAGAACTCCTAACATTAAAATAGCATGATAACAATGCAAAATGAGAGATGAAAATGCAAGAGGAGAAGGCCTCTATTTATAGATTTTTGGGATAGAAGAGGAGGGGTTGAATGAGGTGGCACCTATGTGGCATCAACATAAGAGCCACATAAGGGACACATAGGCTTTGAAGGGATGGCTATTTGGAGTCAAATATAGCATTAATGTTTGAGTGGCTCAAGAATTGCAAGTGGGGGGACAAAGGAGTAAAGAACTTTTAAGAGGAATGGGTGACCATTTTGGAGAGAATTCTCACACATGGGTGAGCATTCCATTAGCCTTAAAAGGGTTAGGAATCACCTTTTTAAGTATGATCAGAGGATAATTAGGTAGGGAAGTATGCTTAGGAAGTGAGGTGATGGGAGTAGAGTAGTAATAGGGTAGGCTTAGGGTAGGTCTCTAGATTGGATTAATAGGTCTCTAGGTAGGGTTTAGATTATAATTCAAATTGGATTTGAATAAAACCATAGTTTAGAAGACTTAGGGATATGGGGGAATTTTAATAAATATAAATTTATTAAAAAGAGGATTTTGTGAGGCAAATGTATTTAAATAAAATACATTAGGATAGTATTTGATCATTGATAAATACCAACTATGAAACTATTTAATTGATTAAATTGAATAGTTAGATGAACAAAAGGGAAATTAATATTACTAATAATATTAATATTTTTGGACGTCTACAATATCATTTCACTTCATGAATTTTATTGGCATGAAATTATGCAAGCCCCTTTGTGACTTGTCACACTTAGATTCAAATCTTGTATGTGTATGAATTAGGTCAAGAACAAAAAGACAACATTTTACTTACAATTTAGATACTAAGATAAATCTCCCATACTTTACATTGTATTTAGCTAAAGAGGAATTTAAAGTACCGTACATTTACTTATCTAATTATTTTTCACTAGAAATATAAATTCATGCAACCTAAATAGATCTATTCAGTTTTCACAAGTTAATTGCAAAACATACTATCTATTATATAATTGTGACATTTTGAAATGAGTTATATAGATTTTAGAAACATAGAAATATATTTCCAATCCCATTGAATTAAATAAACATTTATTAAAACAAAATTCAATAAATTAATATTCTATAACATTTTAATTTTTATTTATAATTTAAATTTATTAAAAAATCCAAACCAAATAGGAGGGCGAATCGACCGAAGAACACAATCCTCTCCCAAATCCCACCCTTTCACAACAAACTAGTGCCTTAAAATCCTCTTACAATTGAATCCAAAACTCAAATTCCAAAATCATGTATAATGAGGGTTTCATGTTGCGTAAAATCTCAAAAACTAACTCTGTCAAATGAACACATTTTCCCTTACTTTTTAAATTAAATAATATTTTTTGGTATCTGTATGCATGTATGTATGTATATGTAGGTATGCATGCATGTACATGTATATGTACATGTGTACATATGCATGTACACACACACGTGTGTGTGTGTGTGTCCAAATAATCAACCCCAATTAAGCATTGCAATTAAAATTGAACATAAATAAGGTATAGTTTTCCTTTAAAATATTGAATTGTCAAATAAAACCACAAAACTCAATTTCACATTAAATTTTATGAAAATGTAAATTCACATATTCATCCAAACACTCTTCATGGGTCAATCACATAGGAGATTAGGGTTTTTTGCAATATTAATGATCACGCTATTTGGGGTATAACACTAGTAATAACATCGGAAAACATACTTGACTAAGTATGATTGGTAAGACATAGTGAGAATATGCCAATGTGACATCTCATCATAATGACCATCAAGATACATTCAAACCTATGGAGCTAGGCTAAGTTGACACTCTATGCCTGGAACTACTCAACACACATCAAGGGTACTTATGCATATAAATAATAGTAAAAACACATACAATTCCCCCAATTGAGGTCAAATATCACATAGTATAACTTTATTGTATTTTAATAAACTAAATCATGTTATGAGTATGTTTCAACATTAATAATTTGTAAGGTATAAAATTTGGCACAAGAAGGATTTCCTAGATAAGATTTGTGTAATGTGGTAAAGCGAGATCCTAAGGCCAAATTTATGTTTTCTTACACTTAATTATTATGATAAAATAGCTTGAGGAGCATGTAAGAAATAAATGGACAAGATACCTACCTCATAACATAGCAGATCTGGAAAAACTCATTTTCTGAGGTCTGTATTGAGTTTCTAGAAAATCTGACAGTTGATCCCAAACTAGAACGCAGAGATGAACAAAACCCAGAAATATTTTTCCGTTCTGATGTCGTCTTATGAAAGAGGTCGACCTTGACCCACAAATATCACTCCTAACCCAATAATGTCGACCCTGACCTGCACAGCGTCGATAGAAAATTTGTTTGCGGATCTCAGAATTTCGCCGAAAAGGGTATCCAGATCTGGTCTCAGATCTGCTGTTCTACATCTGTAACTCCCAAAAACAGCACCTACAAATATCTAAAAAGAGGGATTTTGGGGTGGCTATATAGGGTTTTGCCTTAGTCAAACCCCCGTTTTGGTGATCTCCACCTCCACGAATAGCTGAATATATAATGTAATGTGTGTGTGTATTGATCTCTTGAAAAGACCTTTTAAACATGCAATATCAAGATCTAATCTTCTAGATTAACAATCCTAACATAACATGGAAATGAGAAAGCAATGCGTAGATTTGACTATGACAAAGAAAGAATACCAAGCCCCCAAGGCTAAAGTATTCCTATCAACTCACAATCTGTAATTGCTACCCCATGGTAATGTCCTTTGAATGCTTGAATGTTGAAAATAGTAGATCTAAAGAGAGAGCCTTCTTGCTTCAATGAAGATGCACCATAGATTATCCTTCAAAATGCTTGATAGAAGATGATGATATGTCCACTTAGCTTGTCCTTCTATATCATCCTCTTGCTTGTTTGCACCATCATTTCATCATGTCATCTCCTGATTCCGTTTCATGATCAAATGAAGGCAAAAGAGAGTGTTTATATAGAGATCTCAACATAGGCCTCCTAGGGCAATGTAAGGGATCCAAATTAAGATTTCACCTCTAATCATGGTCCAATCACCTTTGCCAAATAAGGAAAAAACATATTAATTCAAATATTAGAGAAAACACTTCCACATCCAAACCCGGGGACCTATTTTATGTTTCGGGCCCCAATAAGCTCTAGATTTGAAAGCGGGGACCAATACCTGGGAAAGGTCTATGTCGACCTCATCCCTAACCTAGGTTAGGGTCAACCTCATCCTTGACCTAGGTCAGGGTTGACCTTGACCCTGACCTAAGGTTTCAGGTAGGTCACCAGAAAGTTGCAGAAAGGTTTGCAGATCAGCCGAGGACCTAGAGAGGTAGGGGAATGTGCCAGAGTGTTTGAGAAGGCCTAGAGGCCTAGAGAGAGAGAGTAGGATGAGGCCTAAGAGGACTAAGAGGACCAATATATAGGTCCTACCTAGAGAGAAGAGACATGGAGAGAGAAATCTAGGAGAATCCACAAGATCCTAACCCTAATTTCATCTACACATGTATAATCAAGCACAAATGCAAATCTAATATGCCAACCATACTAAATGAGGGTGCTAAGCCTATCAAAATGGAAGTGATTTCATTTTAAGACGATACATAATCATATCCCAAAATATCATACTTGGTCACAAATATCTTTAACTTGTATTAAAACAAGATCTCACATATCATTAATTTTAATATGATAAAATTGGGTATACACCGCATAACATTAATATCAAGAAATATCATCAATAGCGAATATATTAAATCATCACAAGGGAAGAGGCATAATAAAGTACACAAACATATCTCAATACAATAACATTAATGTGATTGACATGTTGAGGAATCATCATCTCGAACATGTTGGTGGTCCATGCACATCATATGTCATCAGGGCCTTGGGTAAGTGCACAAAGATGGGGGACCAAAAGGGGTCTTAAGATGCCACCTTTTTTTCTAAAATAAAAAGAGTTTGAACTACTTCAACGAGAAAGTCAAGATAGTTACTCTCAAAATTTGAAGATGTAATAAGAACAAGAATTGTAATACTCCAAATCTAGTTTCTAAACTACTAATTTGTTTTCAAAATGGTTAGATTAAGGGTCTCAAAAAGGGAGAGCACACAAAGTGGTCCTATTTTTTGAGAAAATATAACATAGCGTCTGGTATGCTCCCTGCAAGATTATAACTTTTTTTTTGAATTTTTTCAATCAATCTGGGGAGAAGATAACTAACACCACATAGTTTATCCCAGATTTTTCAGCAAATGTTTTGATGAATGGGTGATTTTTACTAATTTTTGAAGTGGACACATGTCAAAAATGTGAAATTTGAGCGTGCTCCCCACAAAAAATATTAAAAATTAATCAAAAGTCAAAACTTATTTTTCTCTAGGAGTGTAGAATGGAGTTTAGCTTCTAAAAATTTAATTTGCTTTTAAATTCAACAAACATGCCAAAATCTATGTTGAAAATACCACACATTGGTTCTTGAAAAAAATTAAACACTTACAAAATAAATTAGAGAATTATCAAAATAAATTATATGTTTAGATAGCTAAGAAAGAGCTTAGCAATATTTTGGTGTTTAATTTTGTCTACATTAAACCGTGTGCAAATCTAACAGGAAGCATAGACGAAAAATGTGAGAATTTTTTGTTATTCATTTATAAAACTGATGTTATAAATATATATATTTCCATAGATAAGGTTATGTATATGTTTGCAACTTATTATTTATTTGAGTGATTTGCAACAACAAGTAGACAAAGAACAAAGTTACATATTCAGTTGTTTAAGTGACGTATGAAATCGTCACGTATAACTTTTGAGTTTCCTAAATTGTACTGCTTGTCATAAAGCAATTCTATTAGAAATACTTCAAAGCTTCCTATTTTGCAAGCTGCTTTCCGTATGAAGGTTGCCATTTCTCTAGATTTGTGGCCATTTCACAGAGATGGTAAATGATGTTGAGAACATATCAGAACATATACAATTTGTTGACGATACTGATGTCCACATATCTAGAGAAATGGCAACCTTCATACGGCAAGTAGCTTGCAAAATAGGAAGCTTTGAAGTATTTCTAACAGAATTACTTTATGACAAGCAGTACAATTTAGGAAACTCAAAAGTTACACGCGACGATTTCATACGTCACTTAAACAACTGAATATGTAACTTTGTTCTTTGTCCACTTGTTGTTGCAAATCACTCAAATAAAAAATCAGTTGCAAACATATGTAACCTTATCTATGGAAATATATATATTTATATTGTGGGTCACTTTTGTGTATTAGTATTATAAAATTGTCACTTTTTGTGTATTAGTATTGTAAAATTTGTTTACACGTACATTTCTATTCCATAAGTAAATATCTATTCGATAAATAAGTCAATATTTGTTGGATAAATAAATCCACATGATTAGGATTAACAGAATAAGTACATATATATATATATATATATATATATATATATATATATATATACACACACACACACACACACACACACACACACACACAC
>MU224972.1:2557994-2569481 GCA_018584345.1 Thuja plicata | reverse complement strand
ATATGTAATGTATTTACATCATTACAATGAAGTGTTCTTCATTTAGTCTTGACATTGTCCTTTAAGAACTATTAAATAAGTGTTATATGAACCATTGATAAACATTTAAATATTGATGTCGGTTTTCTGGTTTGTTCTTCAAGGTTTTGTTCTGGTTTATGATTTATATAGTAACTCTTTCATACCTATTCCAACTTATTTGAATCAAATGCATACATTTTGTTAATATGAAGTATCATATATGTGGTTTTAGTTTACTTGACTTCATCTCCAATCCTTTGCTATGGTTTATGTTGAGAATCGTAATTTGCATTGATATTACTATAATTGGCTTCATCTCCAATCCAATTTTATGGTTTATGTTGATAATTGTAAATTTTCATTGTTGTTACTAACATTGGTTTTTCATTTCACTTTAAAAATGGTTTACGAATAAATTCTCAAACATATTTAAAAAGTAAAAATTTTGTTAATATTAATTATAATCAGAATTTTTTTTTTTTTCAATAAATAAAACTTGTCTAAAAAACACTTATTAAAATATTCTCAATATGTATTATTTTCAAGAAATGTGGATAATATTCTTAACAAATAAATTTCTATTGCTATTATCATATATGTATTCCATGTGCTACAGGTGCTACTAGCTTATCTATATTTATTTTCATAATATATATATTAAATACACCAATAGATATCATTCTCGATGCGCTTATCTATAATCATATTAAGGTGTAATAGGCGCCTAGAGAAGGATATCTATCAGCGTATTTAATATATATATTATGAAAATAAATATAGATAAGCTAGTTACACCGAGAGGCGTCCCTACAATGGCAGACACCCTCATCCACCTCTTTTCGTGTCCAACAATGTAAGGTTGTTCATCTTGGCTAAAACATCGCAGCCATCTCGATTTAATGAAAACTGATTATTCATATGTGCTTTCATATCTGCTAATAAAGCGCAGCCATCTCCAGTTAATAAAAACTTCAGAGTAATGATCGGGCTGTTAATCAAAGCCAAGTAATACTTTGGGTTAGTTCATTTAATAAAATTATACACGTCTGTTAGTTTTGAAACCGTGAGTAATGACTTTGGGTTATTTCATTAAATAAAATTTTACATGTCTGTTAGTTTTGTTGAAACCGTTACACATTAAGGGGTAACAAATTGAATATATATTTCACTCTGCAGTAGAAGTGATTCACATGCAGCAGTCGTATCAGCATCCTATGATTGAAAACGCAACAGTCATACCAACATCCTTTGATTGAAAAGGTAGCAATCATACCAGCATCCTACGATTGAAAATCCATATACGCTTCAGGTATGTACATGTATGCATTGGAATTGACCGACTATTTTGGTGAAAACTTCTATTTGTCTAGTAATTTATCTTTAATATTTATTGTTCCCAAACTTATTTCCATCATTTTACATTTGTTTAGTTTAAACTTACACTAAATTCTTAGTGTAAATATATATGCTTTTGGCAAAAGTTTTATTGAGGGAAAATTTAAATGCACGACTTTGGCTTTTACTGTATTTTTGTATTTGTTTGAAATAGTTGTATACTATTTATCTTTAATATTTATTGTTTCAAATTTATTTCATATTGAAGTTTGAAGGTTATAATAGGGAACCTTATCCAGTATGTGAAGGGATTTGAATACAATGTTTAAATTAATTAAATTGTGTCACGGCATAAATATTTTGAATGTAGCTAGCTGTTTCCTTTGTGAAAGAGTAAGTTCACGTGCAAGTATAATTTGTAATTAAAGATTGGGAGTTCTTTGAAATCCATAAATATTGTGATTAACGATGTGAAAGTTATGATATTTATATTAAAAATTAATTATGTATTTTTTAAAATATTGATTCACAGAAGTCCATATCTATTAAACATAGGTGAGTCGTGACATTGTTAAGTTTGAATAGTGTTGAAATCAGAAAGTTAAACTTCAATTGTTCATGTTACTGCTGCTTTATGAAAATTTATGTAAGAAAATATTACTACTATAGCAAATTATAGCCATTTGCAGGCTCAAATAGCTATTTTTTGTAATGTAGATTTAAAAGCATATGTCGGATTATGTTTTTCAGTAGTTTTTCCCTCAAATTCCTGATGTCTTTAAGGGGATTCGAACCCCGAACTCCAGAATTCATAGAAATTTGATGTTCTTCTTCCTTTCAAAATACAGTAATATGTTGCTTTTAGAGATTCTAAAAGCATAGATCCTTAAATTAAAGAACGTGATGCTAAACTTGGCGTGGATGCTAAGTTTAGGAATACATCAGCAGCACCAAATTTGAATTCAAAATTCAAACCTCTGTGTTATTAGCATGGAATTCCGGCCAGTAGACTTTTAGAATTTGGCAAATAATTTTTTAGGGATATAAAGACAAAATTTAGGGTGTGAATTATATGTATCAATCTTCTCTACAAACTGGAAACTTAAATAAGGAACATAAAGCCGAACATGGAATGATGTAATGTAGACATTTTTCAAGAGTAAGAATAACGTAATTGAGTTTTATTCCTATCCGATATATTGTACAGCAGCCTGGCATCCCTGATGTCTGGTTCTCCTTTTCTTTCTTTTTCCTCATATTGTAAACAAATTTAGTCCTCCTCTCAGTGCAACACAAGGTTTTTTAAAATTTCTGATAATGTAAAATGCAAATTAATTTTTATAACTGAATTGCATATGGGTATGAGCATATGGGATTAGTTCAAGGAACATAGGAATGTGGAATTTGCAGATTTCATCTTCAAATATCAATTAGGAAGTTAAAATTTGAAGATAAAATAATTTTAAAAATTCTATTTCTATATATATGCAATATTTAAGCATAATAACAAATCATTAAATAGTGCCATTGACAGCTATAGATCAACAAAATGGACCTACTATGAAATCTATGAGCTGAAAAAAAGGATGGACAGGATGGAGAAAGAAAGCATAATCAACAACAACAACAAGAATATTGTGGAGGACAGGGAGCTGGACAGCAGAGTGACTGAGCTGAAGCATAGGGTCGAAGGCATTGAAGCCTCAATGGTTAAAATTGCTGAGCAAAGTTATAACATACTTAAAGCCTCAAATGATAAAATCAAGGTAATCATTGACAAGTTTCAAGAACAAAGAGGAAACAAAGAGGATCGGCTGATGCACAGAGACAGGGTGCAACTTCCCGAAGAAGAAAATAAGAAGGGAACAAGAGAGGAAGCCAAGCAGATGGAAAACCAGGAAGCTAACAAAGAGCTGGCCGAGATTAGAGAAGCTGAAGGGAGAATGACCGAGCTGGAGATACGGGCAGCAGAGATTCTCAGAGACATAGCCTGATTTGCACCCTTGGTTCTTTTGTCCTGGCTTTATTGGGTGTGTGTCCCTGGCTTTTTGTTGTTTGGGACTGTTTTTTTAGGTCTGCCTGCTTTTTGTTGGTTGTTACGTAACGTTTATATGCTTTAGTTTCTTTTATATATTCTGTAGGGTTTCAGGAACCCATCAAAACTTGTTTTCCTTAATAAAAAACAAATCATTATTTGAATCATTCAAATTTGTAAAAGAAGTTGTTAGAAAATTACTTAAAGTGAAGCTACCATATAAGGAACAAAAGACGATCTGAATTGGAAAAGAGTTATTGCCTTCATCCAAATTATTACCTCAAATTTTAATTTTTAAATGTAAGTATATTATATGATTCAATATAATTTATATGACTCATACTATATTGTTTTCTTCCTATTTCTAGGTATCTGATATATTGTTGATACAACACATTTCACTGCTATACAAGTCATTCTCCAAGTACTTTGAATGGATCCATTATTTTCAACAATAATTTGATTTATATGATTAATATATTTTCACTTCCGTACATTAGTGTATTTGTATCTTATTAATGAATTGAACTTGAATTATATAAATGATATTATGCATGATAAAATTTTAAATTACATTCATTGTTTAGATATAAAATTGGTTATCTTTTTTGTCGTTATGTATTGCATGAATATCTAATATTCATTTCGTTCATTTATAAAATTGATGTTATACATGCTATAATTTTAAATTACATTCATTGTTTAGATATAAAATGGACTTGCATTGCAATGAACCAAACTTCATCATACAAATATCAGACACAGATAATACCGTAAATGGTCTGCCTCCACCGAGCCCTACCGTTTCTGTAGTTTCAAGCGATTACATAGAAACGCCCATTGAAAATGTAATGAAAAAGATTTGTGGCCATTTCACAGAGATGGTAAATGATGTTGAGAACATATCAGAACAGATAGAATTTGTTGGCTATACTGATGTCCACATATCTAGAGAAATGACAACCTTCATACGGAAAGTAGCTTGCAAAATAGGAAGCTTTGAAGTATTTCTAACAGAATTGATTTATGACAAGTAGTACAATTTAGGAAACTCAAAAGTTATACGTGATCATATGTCACTTAAACAACTGAATATGTAACTTTGTTCTTTGTCTACTTGTTGTTGCAAATCACTCAAATAAATAATCAGTTGCAAACATATGTAACCTTATCTATGGAAATATATATATTTATATTGTGGGTCACTTTTGTGTATTAGTATTATAAAATTGTCACTTTTTGTGTATTAGTATTGTAAAATTTGTTTACAAGTACATTTCTATTCCATAAGTAAATATCTATTGGATAAATAAGTCAATATCTGTTGGATAAATAAATACACATGATTAGGATTAACAAAATAAGTACTTAGTTGTGTTATTTACAGAAATATATATATATATGTATATACACACACACACACACACACACACACACACACACACACACACTTTTTTAATAAAATTTATTATATATTAAAGGAAGATAATCTATTTAGAATATTGACTTTCAATTGTTTTCACTATCAGCTATGGTCCGCCCAAAACAAAATTTTGAATCAGAGGAGCAAAGAAGACTATATATAAGAGAATATCAAAGAGAGTATCATAGAAAATATCATAGAGAACGAAGAGAACAAATGACAGATGCACAAATAGAAGAACAAAGAATAAGACGCAATGAAGTTGATAGAGAACGATATGCCAGAAGAAGGGCAAATCTAACAGTAGAAGCCATGGAAGTTGACAATAGAGACGAAACAAGTGTGCAAACAAATTTACATCAATGGACCACTAATCAACCCTCTAATTCTCAAGAACAAGAAAGACAACAAGTTGATCTCCAACCAAATGAGACAACCAATCCAATAGATATTGGAAATATTGAGTTGAATGGTGATAATGAAAATCCTCTCTCAATAGATCGTGTTTCAGAAACACCACAACATGGGTACCCATTGCAGATGAATGAAGATGTGCAAGGTGGTGTGGAGAACTTGACAAACCCTAATGGTTTACTTCAGACATATTTCAAAAGATTGCATATGCAATTTAGAATTCAACTAGATAGACTCCAAACATGTGCTATGTATGTCAAGAATCTTATATTGGAATCAAAGTAACTCGAAGCTCTGAAGGTCCTATATGCAACAGATGCCGACAAGAAAGAGGAATTCATAAATTTTCATATGCAAATAGTATGGATCCTGGACCACAACCAGAGGAGCTTTCAACAGTAACACATGTAGAAGAAATGTTGATTGCATGTGTAAGCCCGATACTACAAGTGACACACGCAACAGGTGGTCAATATAAGTACAAAGGGCACACAATAAGTTTTCCTCAAAATGTACAACAAGTTGCAAAAATTTTGCCACACACAATACAAAATTTGTCTATTATTATTGTTAGAAGAAGGAATCAACGTGGCACAGATTATGATTTACTGTCAATAGAGATCGTGTCTACAAACCACTCAAATGCAAAATAGAGCATGAAAAATTTTATTCAGACGTTATAATTGATGAAAATGCTCTTAATGACCTACCAAGGAATATTTATGATCAAGCATTTTCAATAGATTAAACACAGTGCAAATGGAATTTTATTCAGATACCAATGAAATCACTTATGTTGGACCTATTTTAGAGACTGATGAAGGTAACACAATAGAGCACACTACATCAATGGCTTCAAAACCACCAAATGCACAAAGAGAAATTGAATTAATTCATATGTAGGTTAATAATCCTGAAGCAAATCCAACAACATTGATTGATTGGCCTGGAATTGGTGCTTCTCCTATCAATGAGTATGTAACATCAGGATTACTAGACATGGCATTTCCAACACTATTTCCTGATGGTAGATGTGATTGGTTAGAACCACGAATGAGACGGGTGCATCTACATGAATTTGTGAAGCATCTGTTGTGGTATAGGGATCATAGGTTTGGTAAACATCCACGATTTAGATATTTTATGATGAACATGATAATGCGACACCATGCACAAAATTCATCTGCAGTGTTTGTGAAAAGAAATATTCAAGACATGCCCATCACTATCAATGAGTTGCGGGACCATATGGAAGTGATGCCACAGTCTCATCTAGCTGATAAGTTGATGTGATTTGGAACAACATTAAGAGGGAAAAGGTCATGTTGGACTAAATATCGTGCAGAATTGACAAACATGCTTCATCAAATTGGCACTCCAACTATATTTTTCACCTTAAGTGCGGCAGATATGCATTGGCCTGATCTACATGCTCTCATGCCAGGATTATGTCCAAACAATCCATGAGAAGCTCAAAATTGGTGAAAACAAAACATTATTAATTATCCTCATATAGTTTCACATTACATGCATTTACGACATACAATATTCAGAAAACAAATACTAGAAAATGGAATTGATATCAAGGATTTTTGGTGTAGGTATGAGTGGCAACATAGGGGTTCCCCACATGTGCATGGATTTTTATGGATCAATGGCGCACCCAATATGGATAATATTGATTGGTCAAATGACGAGGAACGAAGAACTGCTGAGCAATATTTTCATCACACTATTCATGCATGGAACCGTAGAGAAGATCCACATCAAAGAAATATACAAGCTGTGACTTCATAAGCATTTTGTATTACATTTTTCAATACTATATGATGTAATTTTATATAAAATTTAATGATATGTTTAGATATATCATATATCCTTATTTCAATTGTAGGCATTCCAAAATTTTGGTCAACATCCATGTCTCAAAAATACAACACAACTTGCCAAGATGGATATTGATAACGACTATGAAGAACTACTAAATTGTGTTGAACACCACACAATTTGTAGAGAGGGTGCATGCCTACGAAAAAAACAAGGAAGGATGGTTTGCAGGTGACTATTACAGCGAGTGATATTTGTATATCATATGTTAATATCAATTTAAAAGTGTATCAACATATACACCTTCTTATAATTTTTATAGATATCACACTCCTTGGCCATTGAATCTTAGGGGATCTAAATTATATGAAGACATAGAAATAGGTGAAAAAAAATTTGAACCAACAAGAAATGATGATAGAGTGAATTCACATAATCGTCATATTTTGCAATTATGGAGAGCAAATATAGATTGGCATCCAGTTTTGTCCAAACATGAAGTAATAAAATATATTGCAAAGTATGCATCAAAGGCCAAGAAAAGCTCAGAAACATACCACCAAATGTTGACGCGTCTTCCAAATATGGAAAACCCTGATGATTTAGCTGCACGAGCATATAGAAGACTTCTAACAGAAACTGTTATAGAAAGGGATATTGGAGCGCAAGAAACATGTCACATGTTGTTAGAGCTTCCATTAATGGAGAACAGTAGACAATTTGTCAATCTAAATGTCTCACATGAAGTGTTCAAATCTGTAACTCTACATAATGTGGAAAAAAATGATGAACAAACAAAACCTTTCATTGATGGTTATAAACAAAGGCCTTTGTGTATGGAAGATATTGCATTGATTGATGCAGCCAAATCATGGATATACAATCCTAAAAGAAGAAGAGACAACAAATGGGAGCCAAGAGAAAGAGCAGCTATTGTCAGAGTTTTTCCAAGGTTTGTATACATTCCTCCACGTGGTTCAGAAAAATGGGCGGACTTTTGTTTATCAGAGTTATTACTGTACAAACCATTTCATGTCATAGAAAGTGATATTGGTGACGAGACTAACTCCATAATAGAAAAGTGGGACTCATTCAATTATAATGCTTGGAATGTGCAAAGAGAAACAATTATAGAGGAAGAAGAAAATAATAATAATTTTGAAATTGAAGAAGATGGAGTTATTGCAGGAAATACCATAGAGCATGAATGGGAAATCATATCTAGACTTCATAATGGTCAAAATATGCAAGTTTCAGAAATAGATATGTTGGGAAGAAGAGACATTGATAGAAATATAAATTGGTATAATGAATATCAGGGTGAAGATTATACTATTGAAGCAATCAATTTCATTAAAAATATGAAGAAACATGGATGTCTCATATATGACGATATTCCATAGTGCATCAACTACACAAACCTCATCAATAAACAACAAAAGGCAAAGGACATTATTATGACACACTACCATAGCAATGAAAATAGAGGGCCTTTGTTATTGATAATTCAAGGAACAACATGTACAAGAAAATCATATATCATTGGTGCCATTCATGAAGCACTTCAAAATGCAGCAATGCCAGATCCTTCTCCCCTTCTTTTACTAGCACCAACAGGAGTTGCAACATTCAATATTGGCGCTTTTACAATTCATTCAAAATTAAGAATCCCAATAAGATATTTTGCTTAGCTAGAAGGTGCACGTCTTACAAGTTTTCAAGAAGAAATGACACATATCAAATATATTTTGATTGATGAAATGAGCTTCGTTGGCCAGAATATGTTGGAAAACATAGATTCTTGACTGAGGCAAGCATTTCCACACAATTCAGATAAAAGCTTTGCAGGTAAATCTACTATTTTATGAATACCAACTACTATTTTATGTTAGTTTTAATACAATATGTAAGTATTAAATATGATATAAATACTGTACAACTTTGAAATTTTCATGTTCTATTATGTTTTAGGTATATCTATGATTTTTGTTGGAGACTTGGGACAATTGCCTCCAGTGAATGATAGGCCGACATATGACAGTAAAAGGCGAGGAAAGTTATTGTGGGAGTAATTAAAAACAATTGTTACTTTAGATAAAAGTTTTAGACAAGATGGAGAAAACATTGAACAACAAAGATTTCGTCCACTTCTGACAAATCTTAGAGATGCAGATCCTCACATTGATGACTGAAAATTGCTTATGATGAGAACTCCAATCAATTTAAATGCTGCAACAAATGAAGAGTTTCAGAATAGTGTCCATTTATTCTCCACAAATGACAATGTTTATAATCATAACAAGATAATGTTATATTCATTAAAGCATCTTGTTGCACGAAGCATTGCAACAAAAAATGGAAGTGGGAATACAATAGAAAATTGTTCAAGTGGGATATTGAATTATTAATCAGTAATAATTCAAGAGTGATGTTGACTTCAAATCTTTGGGTAGAGGCAGGTCTTGTGAATGGAGCGTTGGGGTATATTCGAAAGATTGTCTACAAACTAGGAAATGCACCGCCTGAGCGTCCAACATATGTTATGGTTGAATTTGACAATTACTCTAGAATACCATTTGAAGATTGTCACCCAAATATAGTTCCAATTTTACCAATACAAAGGGGTCGAACACTTCAATTGCCATTAAGATTGGCATGGGCATTGACAATTCATAAATCTCAGGGACTCACTCTTTCAAAAGCTGCAATTGATATAGGGCCAAAAGAAAGGGCAGGTTTGACATTTGTGGCTATATCTCGCGTGAAGTCTCTACAAGGCCTCAGAATATCGCCAACATTCACATATGACCGTTATGAGAAAATGAAAAATGACATACAACTTTCAAAATGAAAGGCTGAAGAAAATAGACTCAAATGTTTAGAAGAATAATGAAGTATTGGTATTTTTGTTAACAGTTGTATCAATGACTATATTTTTTAAATTATATATTATTAGTTAAATGTCTATTTGTAGCTCTTCTTAAAAATGAAAATATATAATTTTGCCTTACTAAATGATATTAATTAATTTTTTTCTTTTTCACTATGTATGTTTTAATTTAATCTCTTAAAACATATATACACATCAGTTAGAAAAACTTAAAATTAAATACACTTTAAAACACTTGCATCCATATTAACTTGCATATATATAAATATGAAAAATTGAAAATGTAAATTTGACTTTTTTGTTATTTATGGTTATGTTTAATCTCCTAAATCATATATATTGACGTTGACTTGATAATTTGTTAATGCTCAGGAAGTATTTCAAACTATGGATCTATCAGAAAATGAATCTGAAATTGTTGAGGCAAGCTCAGACACGTCTGTCAACTCTACTGCTTTTTTTGAAACACCTATGGATAAGTGCGCAAGATTTGTTTTAGAGTGTTGCTCAAAAATTCTTTAAGATATTGAAAACGCTACCTTATCCATTGATTTTGTTGAAGAGCTTGAAATAATGAAAATGAAAGATGTTGCACACAAGGTTAAGGAGACATATACAAAAGTGGCTGTGTTTCCAAGTTTTATGGAAGAAATATATCGTGATCACTTGCAAAATAAAGGGCGTAATACCATTCTAATCAATGAAGAATATGTAATGTATTTACATCATTACAATGAAGTGTTCTTCAATTAGTCTTGACATTGTCCTTTAAGAACTATTAAATAAGTGTTATATGAACCATTGATAAACATTCAAATATTGATGTCAGTTTTCTGGTTTGTTCTTCAAGGTTTTGTTCTGGTTTATGATTTATATAGTAACACTTTCATACCTATTTCAACTTATTTGAATCAAATGCATACATTTTTTGAATATGAAGTATCATATATGTGGTTTTAGTTTACTTGACTTCATCTCCAATCCTTTGCTATGGTTTATGTTGAGAATCGTAATTTGCATTGATATTACTATAATTGGCTTCATCTCCAATCCAATTTTATGGTTTATGTCGATAATTGTAACTTTTCATTGTTGTTACTCACATTGGTTTTTCATTTCACTTTAAAAATGGTTTACGAATAAATTCTCAAACATATTTACAAAGTATATATTTTGTTAATATTAATTATAATCAGAAATTTTATTTTTTTCAATAAATAAAACTTGTCTAAAAAACACTTATTAAAATATACTCGATATGTATTATTTTCAAGAAATGTGGATAATATTCTTAACAAATAAATTTCTATTGCTATTATCATATATGTATTCCATGTGTTTCGGGTGCTACTAGCTTATCTATATTTATTTTCATAATATATATACTAGCACTTGCACCTAAAGGAGGTTCAAGAGATAGCCGATAGGAAATTGTAGTAGAATTTAAATGTAAGTTAATATTACATAATGAATTATCCAATTTAATATAAATGTATAGATATTTTAACTAAAAGTATGATTTTCAATATGTATAAAAAATCA
>MU224972.1:2524610-2556942 GCA_018584345.1 Thuja plicata | reverse complement strand
TGATATATCAAATATATTATTTATTTCAATTAGTATTTTAATATTATTTATTTTATAAATTTTTATATTAGAATTATTTAAATGAAAATAATATATAATTTAATAATATATTATTATAAATACATGTTTTTTTTTTTGTTTTTTTAGACAAGTTCTGTCTAGGGGAAAAGAAATTACATAGGAGTAACACTAAAGTCAGCAAAGCTCAGTGGTATATATGCATTATACCCTGGCCTATTACAAGCACCCTAGCTATTATCTCTTTGGGAAAGACATTCTTGTTTGCCTGAAGCTATTATAAATGCATGTTAATAAAGGCACACAATTATATTTCTATTATTAAAAAATATTTAGGTATTTTTCTATTTTTCAATATATTTAATTAGTGTTATAAAATGATGTTTATATTTAAAATTTAAATAGTCACTGTATCTCATAATAATAAATAAATAAAATAATAATTGAATTTTATAGGTAAGAAAATTTATCATTTATCTTAAACAAATTATCAAATATTAAAATTATATGTATGTATGTATTTCTAGTCATTATATTTTAAAATCTTTCTAACTATAATTTTTTTCAATTAATTTCTTGTTAGCACTGTGTAAGAAGTTTTTAAATATAAATATTGATATATAAGTGTATATACATATATACTTGTAGGTATTTAAGATATAAAAATATTTAGATTTAGAAAATTTTAATTATAAGTATATATTTGTATATATACAAATTAAAAATTAAAATTTTCTAAATCTGTAATTTGTAAATATACAAGTATATACTTAATTAAACATTTGTACATCTAAATATGTTTAAACCTTAAATAACTACAATTAATATGTCATATATCAATGTGTATAATTAAAGGTCAATTGAAGCAATTAATAAATACGTAGTAGTAGCGCGTTTTTCAATTTTCTTTACATTTTTAATTCATTAATAAATACGACCAAGACTACGTTACTAAATAGGACCACCACTTTTTGAAGAAAATCCATCTCCCTCTCCGACAGCTGTCTGCACTCCGTGATTGAAGATTCGGGGCACATTTTTGTAAACACGCGTTCTTTGACAGCAGCCTAGACTTTGTTATGCAAGTAGCGTAGACTCCATGGCTATTTAACTAGATTTTGAGGACCTGCGAAGAACACACAGAGTTGGAAAGTTTTATGTTTCTGAGCTGAATAGAGATATGAAGATGCCTTTGCTTTGTCTCCCAGTTGAGGTCAAATATCACATAATATAACTTTATTGTATTTTAATAAACTAAATCATGTTATTAGTATGTTTCAACATTAATAATCATATCCCAAAATATCATACTTGGTCACAAATATCTTTAACTTGTATTAAAACAAGATCTCACATATCATTAATTTTAATATGATAAAATTGGGTATACACCACATAACATTAATATCAAGAAATATCATCAATAGAGAATATATTAAATCCTCACAAGGGAAGAGGCATAATAAAGTACACAAACATATCTCAATACAATAACATTAATGTGATTGACATGTTGAGGAATCATCATCTTGAACATGTTGGTGGTCCATGCATATCATATGTCATCAGGGTCTTGGGTAAGTGCACAAAGATGGGGGATCTAAAGGGGTCTTAAGATGCCACCTTTTTTTCTAAAATAAAAAAAGTTTGAACTTCAACGAGAAAGTCAAGATAGTTACTCTCAAATTTTGAAGATGTAATAAGAACAAGAATTGTAATACTCCAAATCTAGTTTCTAAACTACAAATTTGTTTTCAAAATGGTTAGATTAAGGGTCTCAAAAAGGGAGAGCACACAAAGTGGTCCTATTTTTTGAAAAAATATAACATAGCGTCTGGTATGCTCCCCGCAAGATTATAACTTTTTTTTTGAATTTTTTCAATCACTCTGGGGAGAAGATAACTAACACCACATAGTTTGTCCCATATTTTTCGGCAAATGTTTTGATGAATTGGTGATTTTTACTAATTTTTGAAGTGGACACATGTCGAAAATGTGAAATTTGAGCGTGCTCCCCACAAAAAATATTAAAAATTAATCAAAAGTCAAAACTTATTTTTCTCTAGGAGTGTAGAATGGAGTTTAGTTTCTAAAAATTTAATTTGCTTTAAAATTCAACAAACATGCCAAAATCTATGCTGAAAATACCACACATTGGTTCTTGAAAAAAATTAAACACACTTACAAAAGAAATTAGAGAATTATCAAAATAAATTATATGTTTAGATAGCTAAGAAAGAGCTTAGCAATATTTTGGTGTTTGATAAAAGTCTACATTAAACCATGTGCAAATCTAACACGAAGCATAGACGAAAAATGTGAGAATTTTTTTCTATGTTTTCTCAAAAACATGTCTTAGGCTTGTTATAGTTGTTCAAGCCTTTGGGTTGGATTCCTATGGAAAATCTAAGCCTAAGGCTTGGTGTTTCCAAAATTAGTTAATATGGCATGTGCCAAATGTAAAAAATGCTCTGTAAGAGTTATAATGTAGTTTCTAGTTTTTTATGATCATATAGTTTTTTAGACACAGTTAAATTTCAATAATTAGCATGCTCTCTCTCTCTCTCACACACACACACACAGTTTCCTCACTCCATCCCTTCTTACTCCACTCTCTCTTTTTTATTTTGTCTCTCCTTCGCTCTCTGCATCCCACCTCTAGTTAATTACCCCCCTCTAGCTTATAAGATATAGAGTTTAGGGTATATAAATTGTTTATAACATAGGTTTTTCAAAATAGGGTGCATGATATAGGGTTTACGGTTGAGGATATTGGTATATGGTTTAGGGTAAAAGATTAATGATACAAGGTTGAGTGTACATAGGGTCTAGGTCATTCTCTAGATTTATTCCTCTCTCTTTATCTTCTTCCCCTCCCTCCTTACCCCTATATCTATCACCCTCCCCCACTCTTTTTTATTCTTTCATTTTCTCTTATTCTCTTTGTTATTCTATCTGCCTACATCTCCCCTTACCTAGGCTACCCCCTTTATGAACTCTCTCTCTCTCTCTCTCTCTCTCTCTCTCTAACCATATCTCATTATCCACTTTTCTATGTCTCCCTCCATATATCTCACCCCTCTCTTTTCCCATCTAGGTCAATCATGTCTCTCTCCCCCTCTAGGCTTCTCGCCTCTCAGTCTCCCCCTCTCCAGTTCTCTCCCTCCTTCTAAACATCCCTCTCCCTTATCATTACCCCTCTCCTCCTCTTCTCTCTCAAATCACCTCTCTATCAATCCATTTCCATCTTTACATAGGGTTTAGGGTAAAATATTGATGGTTCAAGGTTTAAGGTACATAAGTTTGAGGGTATTTCCTATATCAATATTTCCCTCTCCCTCTCCCTCTCCCTCTCTCTTCTCTATCATATATCTAGGTATCTCCTTTTTCTTCATCTCTCAGTCTATTTCTACCCCTTCTTGATTGAATACTCATCTCACCTCTCTCCCCCGCTAGGTATCTCATCTATCTTCCCCTCTATCTCATCTCTCCCTAAGTCTCTCACTCCCTCCATCTCTTCTTGCTCCTATATAACTCTTTGTTGTTTTTATTTCACCATTTTTTCATGGTTGGAAACCCTAGTTACAAGATTCATAATTTATGGATGGAATTGTTATATAAACTCTTTTTAGAGAATGTAATAGGGTCAGATATTTTTCTATAGAAACTTAATACAATTGGTGTTGTATTCGTGGTATGTTTTGGCTGCCATCTATGTGGGTTTTGAGAATTTATTTTTAGAATTCAAGAACCAACTGTGTTTCTTTGTGATTGTTCCTACAAATTATTAAATTGGTGTTGATTGTTCCCGAATCTACTCATTGTGACAAATTTTGGGAGATGATATTTCTATTTTTTCTTGAGGATAGATTTTTCACGTGTGCACATATATGAATGGCTTTGTGATTTGATAAATTTTGAGAAAACTTCTGCGTTATTGAATTTTGTTGATGATTGCATCCACTAAACATGAGTGTGAGTTTCTCTTATTTATGTTTTGTGGGTTTTCTTTTATCATCTCTAAAATTTAATATGCGAGTTGAATCTTTGATGGTTAATGTCCGTTAGGAATTTATTTTTAGTAATTTGTTTGAAATCTCTCGTTACTCTCCCTTTTGATATTTTTTGGAAAATTGGCTAAGTATAGAATTCATCTTAGATTTCAATTTAAAATTGCATTTATAGGAACTGCATTCATTGAAAAGATAAAATACAAAAAAATGGTGTTTAAAGATCCATTGTTTCAGCTTGAGTTTGAACCGAACCAGCAAAGGCCTCCTTGTCAATATTCACATTTATATTTGATTATGCTTTCCGAGCGGTTGTACCATGACCACGAAGAACCTTGGAAGTAACTTCGTTACTCTTTCAAGAGGGGAATTTGCATCGCTTTTTCGTAATTGTTGCTTTTTGTAAAAACAACACTCAACAGGAAGCATTAGAGTTCAAGGGAGAACATTATGTTCACATATTATTTCTTTGTTGGGTTATCATCAATGACAAAGGGGTAGATTGTAGCAAATATTTTTATTGATGTCAAATGCATATATATGAGGTTGTTGGTAGGAACATTGTCATTGATGTCAAAGGTGCAGATAATTTTTTCCATGGCATAAATCGTATAATGGGAAAAGGCAAAAAGCCACTAATTGATGGCCAAAAACAAAGCAAAATTAGACAAGAGAAAATCACATTACAAGTATAAACTAATAATGATCAAAAGGAGAGTTTGCAATCAAAGATGGACGCCTTCACCATCTCAAGACAATGCTTCTTTCTACTCCTTGTTATTTCTAGCCAACCTCCCTCATATTGACCTTCATTATGTGTAAGACACTATCTATTGGTTGGCCAAATTGAAAATGAATTAAATTAATATTTACTTTTGGTCGACCATACTTTGTCTATTAATCACCCATGTTAAAGGTATATATAAATGGGTATTAATTTCCCAAGTAAATTTGCCTATGCAAATATTGAACGCAACAATGATATTTAAAAGGAGAACAACAATTAACATTCATTTAATAAGGGAAAAATGAACTTTTTAGAAGTCTCGATGGCCCCTGCCAATGTTGTTTCCCGCCCAAGGGGAATTTTGAAAGTCTCTTTGGCTGTCGCTTCCTCCAGACTTGTTGGCTCGGCCGTGGCTTCTGATGGGGGAGGGCCTTCTCCCATTGCCACTATTGTTGTTTCCGGTTTGGCAAGGACTTTGTTTGGGGCTTTGCCGAATGGAGGGGGTTCTTTGGCGTCCGACACTACTGCTCTCAAACCTGCGCTATCCTTTGCTGATGTGGCTGCCTTTGAAGCGGGCATTCATGGCCAGGCCTTTGCTGGGAGGGGAGGTAACCGTTCCTCTCCTCCTGTAGTGCCTATTTTTGTAAGTAACCCTATTGTCGTCAATCTAGATTCAGATACTGTTGATGAGATTATAAAAACTGCGGAAGATTTTTCTTCCAATGCTGCTATCTTTCGTTTCAAGGGTTTTTGGCCCTCTCTTGCTCAGTTTCATGCTTGGGTTTTCGAACAGTGGAACCATTATTAACTGATGATGCTCAGATATACCATGTGGCAAGGGGGTTTTTTATTGTAAAGTTTGATAATGTTGCAGATAGGAAGACTATTTTGTGTGACTGTTGTTTCTCTTGGGAGGAGCGCTTCCCTTTGATGGCCAAACCTTGGTATCAGGGGTTTGATCCTCTATCTAAGTCCTTTAATAAGGTACCCTTATGGGTTAGACTGCCGAATCTTCCCCTTCATCTATGGCTAGATTCTATTTTGGAATCGGTGGGTGAGGCTCTTGGGTATTTTCAGATGGTAGATATGTTCTCCTCTGAAATTTATAAGATGACGTATGCTTGTATTCTTGTGGAGATGGACGTTTCCAAGGGTCTCCCTGAGAAGATCACTTTGGCCTCTTCTTTGGGCTCTTGGACTCAAAATCTTGATTACAAAGGTATTTCGTTCAGATGTAGGATTTGCCACAAGACTGGCCATCTTGTTGTGCGGTGTGCATCTAATAAGATTAAATCGAAGAAATCACCTTCTTGGTGGTTGGGGGCTTCTGGCAAACATTATACGGTTCATAAAGATTCCGTGGTTGGGGGTTCGGATGCCTGTCCTCCTCAGCACGGTCAAGCTCTGGCTAATGATGTTTCTATTGCTGCTAATGTTGTCTTTGAGGCTATTGTTGTTGTCTCTGATGTTGTCCCTTCTGGTATTGCTAGTGATGTCCCTGTGCAGAATGATGTTGTTGTCCTTGGTTCAATGCTTTTGTCTTCTGGTGCTCTTGGTTATGTTGATCATGGTTCTCCTGGGAGGATCTTGGGGGATGTTAGTGGTGCCAGTCCTGCCCCTCCTGTGGCTGGGATTGTGACCTATCCTTTTGTGGGCTCTTCTGGGTCCTCTTTGGACTGGAAGAAGGATGGTGAAAAGGTGGAGGATGGATGGACAACAGTTAAGGGGAAAAAAGTTAAGTCTTCCACCCCTTCATTTGATATGAACTTACGTTCACATAAAGATGGGCAAAAATGTAAATCTTGATTGCCTTGTTTGTGGCTGGTTGGGCCTTTTTCTTTTTTGTTGGAACTATGGTTAGTTCCTATGGCTTGTTTGGTGGGGCTCCACAGTTGTTTTTTGGTCTTTCTTTGACCTATCTTTTGCTGCTTTTGTGCAAGGTTTCGGGACCTTTCAAATCATGTTTTTACTTAATCAGAACATTCATTTAATAAGGTTGAGATTAATATGATTTCCTAGGTAGGAATTATACTAAACAATAGGCAACAATTAGTAAGTGCAAAGACAACAATTGAAATGAATAAAATAACAAGGATTATTGATGTGTGGAAAGGTAGCATAGAGAATAGGTAACAAAGACTATGTTATTTTAAAGGAAAATCACCCTTTAAAATGATGTCTCTCTTCATAGATACATAAGGATATAAATGGGATGAGAAGTGTGTTGAGAAAGAAGTGTGGAAAATAAAATAAATATCATATATATATCAACATATTTTTAGTAGAAGAAAATAAATTTTGTATCATTTAAACACAAGAAAATATATGATAAGAGCAAGAAAAATATTTTCTCATTCATAAGTAGATTTTGTGAAGGAAGAATGCATGTGTTGTGAAATGTTATAAGAAAACTTGTGAGCAGAAATATGTGTCGAAGAAGACATCAAATTTGTGAAGGAGATCATCTACATAAAAATTCAAGACAACTCGATATATTGTTTATTTTTGGAGGTTGGTACCTCGTGTCAAAGAGATTGGTGTCTCTTCCTAAGTTGATACTTAATAGTGGAGATTGGTGTCTCGAATAGGTTGGTGCCTACAAATCAAAGAGATCAGTGTTTCTTGTTGAGATAGTGCTCAGTAGGGGGGATTTGTGTCTCCATTAGGTTGGTGCCTACAAATTTTGTAAGAGAGCTTAATATAAGCAATTTTCGCCATGGTTTTCTCCCGAAAGATTTTCCACATAAATCTTGTGATCTTATTATCCTCTAAATTGTTAATGTTATGTAATTGATACTATTGTGGTTATTAATTTAAAAAAGTAAAAGATCATTTGATACGGATTCATCCCCTCCCCTCTCAATATAAGTGTGCTCTCATTTTGACGATCATTTCTATAATTTACAAAGCTGGTCTTTTCCCTTATAAAGTAGATTGCATAAGTTGATGCCCTTTAAACACACAAAGTCAAAAGTTTACTCAAAGACAAACCTTTGTTGCATATCATATTTGTGTATTAATATCAAATTCATTTACTAACACCCTTAAGAAGTCCAATTGTACTTGAACATGATTTGAACATTTGCACATCCCCATCACATTCATTTAAGAACATTCATAGTATATCAAGACATATAGGGAGTAGCTAAGAAATACTATTCAAAAGTTAGAACGGTGGGGCAGACTTGTAATTAGAGTTTTCAAATTGAATAGAAGGTTGGAAAATGTGCAATATTAAATGGAGGGGGATCAAAACTAGGCACACAATTTGTAAACTTTCTAGGAAGGGAAAAAATTCTATGGGGCATGTAAGACAATGAAACTACATAATGATGGAACAAAGAAACATTTTGCAAGAATGGGTGAAAATAACATAGACAACCTGTTGGAACATGGAGCCAGGGATATAGTTTGCAAGAAATGTGAAACTACAAATTTCCACACATTACAATGAAGGTGAGAAGCAGAGATCAAGATGCTACCTGGAAGAGTTGTAAAGTTGTATGGAGATTCTTAAATTCTACAAGGAATGGAGGCAAAAACAAATGGTGGGATGCAACTCGCAAGAGATGCAAAGTTGCATTCAAGATCCAAAGTTCCGCAAGCAATTGGAAAGAAAAAAAATAGCGAGTAGGCAAGGAGGCGAGTTGCAAACATGCATGCAACATCTCAAATTTCATAAGGAAACAATGCAACAAGAAACAAAGGTTGAAGGGTAACCTAAGAGAGTCGCAAAGTTGCACACAAGATCTAAAGTTTTAAAGGCAATAGATGAAGTGAGAGGCAAAGATTGAGATGCAACTTGCAAGAGTTGCAATTTCCCTCTTGGGATTTGAAGTTCTATAAACAATAAAAGGAAGCAAGAAAGGTCAATGTGCAACTTGCAAATGTTACAAACTTGCATAGAAATTTTTCATCTCTATTAAAACATACAAACATGAGCAAAACCTCTTAAAATTTAAAATTTCCAATAGATAAGTGTAACACAAATATTCAAATTAATGTAGATTGCAACAATGAACTTAACTTGAATAAGGTAGCTCATTTATGAGTTCTTAGATCAATGATACAATAGATAAAAGAAAGAACCTAGGTCAACACTTGCAAGTATGAAATGCAAAATTTGGGAGGATTGCCACACTACATTAAATTCGCATGGCATTCAAATATAAAATCTAAGGACAATGTTATATATGTTGATAACTATGAATGATGGGGGCAACTATTCAATTACTCCAAATTAAAAGTTGTAAATCTACACAAATCATTTCCCATCACATACATTGTCTAACAATATTGAATAGCAATAGATGCTTGAGCACCCTATGACATACACATGTGACTAGAGATCTTATGGATACAAGACATGTTAATTTGTTTTCCCAAACTCACATAAATGCATTTGTGGGGATGACTCAATATTTCTCCTACTTAAATTCCTCCAGTTATTTCATTTTGTGAGGAGATAACCAACAATAGTTATGTTCCTCTTTATATTTGAGGTTTCCTAAGTGGTTGTCCATTTGAGGGTATTTTGGTTGATCCCACAAATCATTATAATTGTGTGCATATGACTTTTTCTATGATTACAATCTAACACAAGATAATTATGCGCATTCAAGTGTAGCATTAAAGATGACTATAAAAATCGTTATGAAAACCTTGGGAGGTGTCATCTTGGCTCTCCAAGTGGAGCTTAATGGGGAAGATATATTGCTTCATATCGTTCTTTCATTAGATAGATTTGTCATCATTTGGAAAACCTTGGTTAGCAACTAAAGGGAATACCCTCCTTGGTGCATCAACATTTGAAAAATGTTTATGAATACAAATTTGAAGAGGTCAAGGAGGATGAATATGCACCTATTTCTTAGTAGACACATCTAGTAATTATCAATCATATCAAAACTCATAAGGGCATTTGTTATGACTCCAAGGATAAAGATCATCATATTGAAGCTCCCTCTAAGTAAATATAAGGTTCATCAATTATATCAAATGCATCTAGAAGGAAAGAACCAAGACAAGTGGGAAAAAATGGAGTAAAAGAAACCCTCTTCATTGCCTCCCAAGGTACATCAAGAGAAAAAAATTGACACAATTTCTTTCCTACCCTACAAACAAGCAAGAGCAAAATATGATGTTGTTCTTCAATTTGTACCAAAAGAAGGAAGGTTCTATACATATCCTAGGAAGCCAAACAAGAACTTTCAATTGGATGATGCTACTAATATATATTCTAAAGGTAACACCTTCAAATGAGTTCAAAAAGAACGATCAAGATGCTCCAATCACACAAGTGGGTCCCACTGTAAAAATAAAACAACAATGGATTACAAAGAGCCCATCTCTAATTCCATATATGGAAAGCACTTACACTTAGATTGCTGCATCATACGAGCATACCATGATACGATACAAATGTTTAAAATTAATTTTGATTTCCATAGTTGAGAAAGTAGGGATCTCCTTGATGATGAACATATAGTTGATACCTCTTTCTATAAATTATAGATATGTACTCCATTTGATGTTGTCTTCCTCTAGGAGGTATATCTTTATGGCATTGGGCACATTTATATTCTTATGATGCTACATCTACAAGGTCCTTATGATTCACATGATTATCTTTAACATTTTGATGACATATATTATTTATTCCCATCATTTTTCACAATTACAAGATTATCTATGATTATTAAACTTCATCCTCTACAAGTTTACACTAATCCAATTTGTTCATGCTAATTATAACCCATGCTTCACGTGATTATCTTGTAAACTTTTATCACATGTAATATTGATAGCTATATTTTTTTTCCTTGATTGCAAGATCATATATGGTTTTTAAGCTTAACTTATAAAATTTTATAATAATCTAATTTGTTCAGTGTTCAATGATTTATGAGAATTATGATTTTTTCAAATTTTCACCTTCAATTGATTTTGTGTTATACATTTTTCGAGCTCTTTATGAATATATATTTCTTGCTCCATTGGGGCATGTACTTGCCTATTATTTATGGTGTGCTTTTATGAGCATAGTTTATTAAATTTTGATGGCATAAAACACTGCCTTTTCAATTATCATTGACCTTTACTAGGTTTACCTTTATATATTCTGTATGCAATTATTTGGATGAAAGGCATGTGAGGTCACTAGCATTCTTCTCATACAAGCATGTTCACAAGACTACCACTAATTCAAAGTCATTCACAAATGGAATCACGCCTCTTTGGGTGCCTGTCATTATCTATCTACCATGTTTCTTCAAGGGTTGTGTTTATATCCCTAGCTCTTTTTTCTCACTTTTTTTCAATTATGAACAACACATTATTGGTTCAAATGCATATATGATACTGATTGTTTTCATTTGAGTTTTTACCATTTTTCCAAGATGCGGTACTCATTCCAAAAGACCAAGTACCAAGGAAAAAAATACTTCCATATCTATGTCAAATCAGATCCCTAAGCCAGATCAGACCAACCCCCTGTAATTGAAAACGATTTTCTTTATTTCATTTAAAACAGAGAGTTGATTATTTTCTTTTCAAATATAGAAACGTGCAACAGAATTCTATGGTAACAAATTCCAACATAACAAGAATGCACTTGCCCAAAAGAATATGTGCACCAATTCAGGTAACTGCTGACAATATTCCCCCTTCTATGAATATCAACTCATCATTGGTAGGAATCTTCTTAGACAAGTGATTGTTTTTGTTAGCATGAGTTACAATATGCAAATTTCTACAAGGAAACGAAATAAACAAAGGGTAATTGATTCAATGTATTAAATTATCTATAACTGAAACAAAGAACATAGAATTATATAAAACAAGAGATAATTTCATGGAGCAAAATAGAACTTAAAAGATCCACGTAAGGGTAAGAAAATTAAAACAAACATTAAATATAAATTTTTCAAAATGACAAATTGTTTTGTAAGCCCAAACTATCTTGTTGATTGTTCTTTAATCTTTTGAATTATTGTTTTAATAAAGATAAAACTGGTTTTGAAGGGACTCGGAAACCCTTAACAAAATGACCAATGGCATAACACACATCTGCAGCAAACCAACAGCCGCGCGATTTTAAGGGGTCCTGACACCCAATATACAGCGTGATAACAGTCAAACTGCAACAAAACATGACCATGGGACCTGGAGTCGACAGACCATAGAAACTACAACAGACAGCCAGACAATGCCTAACTTGCTTGATGAGAAAATAAAAATTAAAAATTAAAACTGTTTGTCATAATCTCAACACTTTTCTCATACATTAATGTCTTGGTAATAAGATTCCAAACACTCTGAATTTCTTTTATTCATATTTTAGTTGTCAATGCTTACATTAATATATTTTGTAATGTAAAACATTATTATCTTAATTGTCAATATTAATTACTTGGCAAAATAGATAAACAACAATGCACCTTGAAAACCATGTAAATACTAAATACTCTTCAGTGTGATTATATTTATGGAGACCCTTATACAGAGTAGCTTGAGTAGCTTTCAATGTAGTAATACCCATTACATTTAGTGTCAGAGGAGCACAAATAATCTCCGCAGATATTAGAATGTACCAGAAGACTAGATATGTAAGCTCTCATATTGTTTAAGAAGCTAAGATTTATCAACTAGGGTGGTGACAACTTATCCAGTTCCCGCTTTACTTCATTGACAGTGTTAATAAGCTCACGGTGCGATGAGTGTGCTGGATCATCACTAAGTCCTATCCATTCGTCACATTGGTTTTTAATCTCATCTTTCTTATGTTGAAAGTGAGTTACAATTACATCTTTAAAGCTAGAATCTGGTTGTCTAAGAGCACCAATAATAGCAATTTTCAAAGTGTTGTATCTGTGTTTTCTACTCTCTTCTTTAGCAGGCCCACTAAGATCCCTAAAACGTGAAGAAAAGACGGACCCTGGCTCATTGTAGAATGGATCTGCAACCAATATCAAGCTCTGGATTGAAACAAGTACTTGCAAAAGAGTTGACTTCCAGGGTTGCCATCCAGGACCATAATAAGTTCCAAGCAAACTTAGGCAGACTGTTCCATTAAAATATAGGTTTGGATTGAAACGCACAGTTCCACATCCTGTTGTGACAAACGTTACTTTTGGCGGAAGTTGAGGATAGTCTGGTACAAAAGAAAAGAAATCATGAGCAACCAATGCAGGTCCAATGAAATCTAACAGATTAAATCATTCCTATTTCTAACATGATATCAGTGGTGATCATCAGTCTTAACACTCTTTCCATCATAATTGAAAACAATCAGTCAGTTATCTTCTAGGCTGTGGTTTTAGAGAAGGAAAACCTAGATTTTAACCATCTATTATAAATTATAATAGTTGAAGTTAAAGACTTTACATTTTCACAGTCAAACGTAATATCATGTATCTAGATAACCTTGGAAGTTTTTTATTCATAGTCTCTTTGAAGTTGCATATGAAAAAAAATCTTTAATTGAATATGCAGTTCATAATTTCTACAGAGGTAGAGAACTTAAAATGTTTTATATATCATGCAATAAACATCATCATCGATTTTTGAAGTCTTAAACCACGCAGAATTTAGAAAATACAAAAAACACCGTGTGTGTGTGTGTATAGTCTATAGACAAACACTTGTTAGATGAGCTTACATTTTTATTAATCGTTGGTTAAAGTGAACTGTTCAAGTGATGATAGACATTTAAGATAATTTAATCTCGGTAAGATAATGAAAGTCTAATTAGATTATTATGTCGTTATATTATTAACTTTTGAATGTAGATGAGATGCATTGAACTACAGATAAGTAAAAGAAAAATTATATTACCAAAACATATATTGTGTCTGTTTTACCAATCACAATGAGAAGGTATTATAATTAATAGATGCATCTATACAAGAAAACCCTTGCCATGGACTGATTTTATTTTTATAAAATCTAGTTAAAGATCTTATATCAAATCTCAATTTATAAAGTTTTCAATACTTGCAACTGCCATTCTTCCTAACATGCAGGATAAAACTTTGAACAAAGAAATGCAAAAATGGGCAGACGACCAAGCAAAAAGCAAAAGACCAAAGAGGAATAGTGGAGAATAGGCAGGAAAATGAGAGACGACAAAAAGCGGAAAGGAGTAAGCCAAGGAATGCATTCAGCAGAGCAGATCAGTACCACCAACTCTACTATCAAGACAGAAACCAGGGCACAAGTGGATATCAAAGGCGGGATCTCAATGGTGACAGGGAGTGGAAACACAGAGGGAGAAGCCATATTTGGAAAACAGCTCCAAAACACAACCTTGTCGAGCTCAAGAGGAAAAAGCAGGGCATTGAGGGTTTTGCAAATGTGGCTCATGGGGAGCCCCCATGGATTGGCACACAAACCCAGGACTACTTGACAGAACAAAAATATCTTCTAGTTTGGCAGGACAAGAGGTTTTCAAATGATAGTTTTGATCCTATGCCCAAGCATAATCTATTGGATTCAGGCATGAGAACATGGTCCCAATCTGTAGAAACTGAATTTTTTCAACTTTCCAGATTTTGAAAATCCAGAACACACAACTCAACCAGCTAAAAGGTTAGACCTCGAAAAAGCAATAAAAAGCCAAACCTTCCGATGTTAACGGCAACCTCTTCCCTTCCCTCCTAGCACCTGAGGTTGAGGAAGAACTCCCCAAAATTTTCCATTAAACTGACAAGATCCCCATCAAAGAATGTCATGATAATCCAATTCCTAAGGATCAAGAAGTAGGAGAGATGATTGAATAGTGTGGGTACACGGTCAAGCTAACCTCAACATAGATGTGCACAATCGCACTACGGGACATAGAGAAAATTAATTTTAAATGGATATATGATTTTTTACTAATTTTCAAAGTGGATAGATCCTAAAACATGAAAAAACAAGACTGCTCCCTCCTTCATTTTGAATAAACTAATAAAAAATTGAATGTGTATGGAATGGAGTCTAGAATGTAAAAATGTAATTTGTTTCAAATTTGGATAAATGAATAAAAAAAACAATGGTTACCCAAACACCTGTTGTGACCTTTTCACACCATCGCCCCATTGCAAATGGGGACCCCCTCTTTTCGCTTGTCAATGTGTTAGTTGTAGGGTTTTAGCAGTAGAAGTGTTAGTTCTGAAGTGTCAAATCCTAGGGGAAATTTCTCAAGTGTCAGGATGTTTTGGTTAGTCAACTGGTCTTCATTGTGTATTAATGCCCTATTTTACTTGTTAATTTGGACTAAAACGATGAAACCTGGCAAGAAAAGTGCAAAATCCCCATGAGGATCGAATTTTCACCAAGTTTTGGACCAAAGCTCCCTATGAAAATCGATTTTCCACTAAGTCCTGATGAATAGTCCCTATGGAGGTGAATTTCCACTCCTCAGAAGTGAAATTCAAGTTCAAAATGCCAATAGTCCCCATGGAGGTCGAATTTTCACTTATGGGAAGCAAGAGAAGTAAAAATCAAGTTGAAAAGGCCATTAGTCCCTATGGAGGTTGAATTTCCACTCCAGGGCATGTGGATCAAGGTCAAACGCTAAAAGTCCCTAAAGGAGTCATTTTTCCACTAGCCAGACAATAAGAATATTTTTGGGAAAGAGATGACATGGAAAATCCGTATGGACAAGGAATTTCCACTTTGTCCCTATGAAGATCGTTTCTCTACTGAGTTGACACTTAGAATATTTTTGGGAAAGAGTTGAAGTGGAAAGTCCCTATGGACAAGGAATTTCCACTTTGTTCTTATGAAGATCGTTTCTCCACTAAGTTGACAATTAGAAATTTTATGGAGAAGTTGGAATGGAAAGTCCTTATGCACATAGAATCTCCACCAATCCCTATGACTGTAGAATTTCCACTTTGTCCCCATGGAGCAAAAATTTCCATTGGAAGAATTAAGGACCCAATTTGTCCCTATGGATAAGGAATTTCCACCAGTCCCTATGCACATAGAATCTCCACTTGCCCTTATGAGGGTCAAATTTCCCCTTGATGAGTAAATGATCATGTAAGGTGAATTTCCACTTGAAGGCAAGTGAATTTGCCACATGAATTTGTCCCCATGAGCATCAGATTTCCACTAAGGGGACTTGTGCGAAATTAAGGATGAATTTAAAAAGACAAGTGGAGGGCTGAGATTGTCCCTATGGACATTGATTCTCCCCTTGAGGACTTGGCCAACTTTTGAGGATGAAATTGAAAGCGAATGTGTGGAATTAAAAGTCCTTATGACCATTGATTCTCCGCCAAGATGTAAAGTGGAAAATAAATTCAAAGAAAAAGTGAAATCCCATAGGGAATGATTAGTCCCTATCCCAATCGGATTTCCACTACCTAGAAAGTGCAAAAAATTATTGTTTTTCATGAAACTAATTGTCCCTATGACAGCTGACTTGGTGAATTTCAAATACAAATTGCAGGGCAAGTTTAAAGATGTAATCAAATGCAATCCGAGGTGTCCTTATACAAATCGACCCTCCACCATAGCATTGAGCAAAAGACTTAAAAAGAAATTAATATTAGTTAACTTGCATGAGTTCCAATGCTTTAAGAGGCAAAAATCTTTTATCTCACATTTGCTGTGGACATGTTCGCCAAAGGCAAAAACACTTTTAAAGCCCATCAAACAGTAACAATGAAATACCATGCAAGGAGACAACACAAGCTTGAAGGTCAAGGATAGATATTGGGAGCTGATCAATCAAAGACCAGTCAAAGGAGGAAGAAATTGGCACATAGACGGAGACAACCTGGGAGAGAAATTAGAAAATTAAAACCACCATGCAAGGAGACGATTCAGGTTTGAGAAGATATTAAAGGAAGATCAGATCCAATCGATCAGTGACTAGATGAAATAGCAAGCGGGGCGGCGACTATATGAAGACAAAAAAAAGATCAAGATATGCACAAGGCTGCAAATCTTTGCTTAAAGATCCAAAACCTCATTCAACCTTCATGATTAGTGCTCCGGATATAAAAATCAGAAAGGTAAATCAGAAAACCATCAAGACAGGGATGCAAGATTAATGATCACAATTAAAACCTGGTTTCATCCTTGCCACAAGGGTGGCGATCCTAGGAAAATTTAAAAAAAATTGCCCCACTCAAATCCAACGTAGAGCACAACGATAGACGCTTTCTTTGAAGGGAAAATCAGGAAATTTAAGAGAAAGTCGTCCAGGTGAGCATGATCCAAAATTGTCTTCAGAAATCAGACTTTGCCCTATGTCTGGAAATCTGATTTCCATCTTCAGATTCTTATAATATCTTTTCCAAGCCATGGTTTTGCAAGTATATAATCTGATTTTCAGAGTTTGAAGAGTTAAAATCAGACTTTATTGAGGTGTCGTCAGACTTTATTGTTTGCAATTTTAAATTTTCTGATTTTCTTAGTCATAAAGTCTCAAATCATTAACAAAATCAGGAATCAATAAGTCTGAAAATTGCTTTCTCAACTAGATCTCCTTATAGATACTAACTTCGAGCTTCATACAGGATAATGGCTGAGGCAAAAGGAGGAGTGGCAGCTAGGAAGGTGCAGACGAAAAAGATTATCGAAGGCTATTATCGAGAGTCTCAAATGTCTTCCAAATGAAAGAGGGTTGGTGATACAAACTTCGAACACTTGAACATTAAGAGGATGAAGCAAAGGATGTTTGGAACCCAACATCAGTTGCCTTCATCAATGGCTATCAACATCATGAAAAGTGGAATTTACCATGCAACAGGCTTCCCACCAGCTATCCAATGTAATGAACTCATGGTGGAGTGTGCGAGACACTACGATCCACAATCAAGGGCAGTTAACACTTCCAATGGAGCAGTGCTTGCATTTCTTAGTGAGGAGGCAGTAAGGGAAACTTCTGGAATCCCCTATCATCCGAGGATGCAAGTAAGAACAAAGACCAGATGCGTGTATGGACATCATAAACAAAGGATGGATCATTGAACCTAGGAAAAATCACTCCAAATTGCCTAAGAAACTCATAAGTACACACTTCAAAGACGAGTACAATGATATGATCTTCATGTTGAATAGAGTCATGGGAGCTCCTCAAGGAGCTTTATTTGAAAATTGGATGTTCTATTTCATAGAGGAAGTCTCAGCTGGAACAGTGATGATCAATTAGGCAAAGGTGATAAGCAACAACCTGGACATCCAGTCGAGGAACTTGGAGAGGATAAAAACCTTCTACACGAGCTCTTACATGGTCTATTTGTTAGCAAGGAACATCAAATACACAGGTTTGATATGCAAGGGCGAAGTAGGGAACAAGAAGGGACAATTGAAGATATATGATTGTCATCCTCAACTTCAACTTCATGAAAAGGGACACTACATGAGGGCAAATGATACATTTGCTATGTATATTACTCGTTTGTTACTAGGAGGATTGCATAAGAGGTTGTTGTCCAAGGAGGCAATGACATTGGTGGAGAGATACAAATCCTGGTTCATTCAATTCCTGACCTTCACCTACATAAGGATTCAAGGATTCACCTCCCAACCTTACACAAGCTTCCAAGGTATCCTATAGACAAGTTGGTGTTACTTCAAGTGGTGAGACAATTATCAAATTTCGATCATATTCAAAAGGAGAAGCATAGGCAAGGTATGACGTTTTCTTATCACACTTGGTAAAACACTGGAGATGTGTCCCACAACACAAGTAGCAGAGAGCCAACACAGAATTACAGTTCTACCAGCTTGGAAACTACAAGAATAGAGATCATTTTGATCCATTCAAAAGATCCTTACAACTAAAGGAAAGAAGTACAAGCACAAAGTTGATCTAGAAGACTATTGGGCGAATCTCATAGATAAATATGCAATAAGGAAGAAAATGTGGTCCAGGATGTCAGTAAACTTCATGAGGAAATGTAACATCTTCCCCATTCCTAATTAGATAAAGGATGATGAAAGTCATTTACACCTCCAATATGAATATGAGAAGGATAAATCAATTCAATCACCTGATTGGTCGCAAGTGAAGGAGCTAACAGAGTTGAGTATTTTGATGAGGGAAGGGTAGATAAACAGATACACAAACTAAGAAAGCAAGGTGTTACTTTCACATTGGAAAAATGCAAAGTGAGGAGCCTTCTTCCAAAGGGGATGAAAGGACAATTAATAATTTAGGATTGAACAACCATGAGGAAGGCCAAGCTTCAAAGAAAAGAGGTGTAGCTGAGGGATCACAAGGAAGGAATAAGGAAGTTACCACTGCAGAGAACAGGCAGAAAAGACACAGGTCTACTATAGTCCAATCCATCACATGTTCCTCGTCAATTAGGGAGGTTGATATGCAGGATAAGGAACAAGAATCAGAACAAGATGGTGATACTGAGATACTACCTCAAGAAGATCAGGATGGGTCTTCATCATCACAATCAGTACAACAAGAGACCGAAGACCAACAACCAACATCTCCTACCATACAATTGGAGGTTGATTTGAGAGAGAACTTGGGGAATTCCATTCCTGATGGACAAGAGATCGATGAAGAGATTATTTCAGCATTGAGAGGAATAAATGATGATATTCAGCTCGAAAATGGAATGGAGTTGTCCATAGTCCTTGATTTGTTGAAGGACAACATGAAGGAGAAGGTAGAGGAGGTGCAACCAATTAAGGATATTGATGCATTCCTAGCTCGAATTAGTAAGGCAAAAGAACCAAAGCAAGCTAAGAAGTTCACTCAAATTACTAGAGATGGTTCAGGAACTCGCACTCTACATGTGGCTGTCCCAAAAGTTGATAAAACTAGAGAAGAGATCACTCCTATGGACTATCAGATTGCAACATTTCATCTTGGACCATTGACAAAGAGACAGGAATTCCAAGAACTCAAGGTTACTGCTGGTGCAATTGAGGAAAGGATGGATAGGAATGAAGAAAAGAAGATGTTAGAGTTGGAGAACAAAAGATTGAAGGGATATATACAAAGGCTTATGAATCCAATAGGGCAAGAAGGTACTACATTTGCTCCACCTATCCTTATTCCTCAAGAATCCATTGACACCTATGAAGCAATGAAGAACATACATCAAAAGGCGAAGAAATGGATTGAAGATATTATAAGGCAAGTAGAGGATTTCCTTACCAAGATGATTCATGCTCATGAAAGGACTATGTTGCTCATGAACAAGGTCCAGAGTTTAGAGGAGCTATGAAAATAGTTTCAACCAATCCAACACAAGATGATCCCTCACCTTAAGGCGTTAAAGAATAACTCTACATCAACACTAGTTTGAGGAGTAATTGAAGAAGTGAGTGCATATGACTTCAATCATTAGTATCGTTCCTTAGCCATGAGGAAGTCCACAATTGATCATGCACAAGCGGATTGTCTTGAGATCGAAGGACCTATCGTTGACATACATTCAAAGGTTCTCATATTGATCAAGGAATTATTGGGTCTAGATATTGATGTTTCCAGCGAACTAAACTTGGAAGAATTGAAGGTAGAGGCCGAAATCAATTTACTTTCAAGGGATGAAATTCATCCAGAAAGACCAACTGGATGGTCTTGTTTCTCTCATGATCTCCATCAACGATTTGTAGAGGCATACTACAAATTGGGACAACGTTCTTGATACTTGCAAGGAGGGATTGGAAGTGATAGAGTTGCAACACAACAACTTACCAAACATTGCAATGGAGTAGCTTGATGAGGTGATGTCTAGGTTCATCGAATTTGCTAGAAGAGAGAAGGATAAAGGCATGCACATTCTACATGATGAGTTGTTTGATGATTAGGCATTGTCCTACTTTACTATTGGTCCTTGGAAAATATTCCATTTTGTTGCATTGTATTTAATGATATCATTTAATGTTTGTAGCAACCCTAAATATGATTTTCTATGGGATAATCTTGGCCATTGGTTTCAAATCAATTCAAGTCATCCATCGTACTTGAGACTCTTATATAAACCCCACTCTCAATTTTAAAGGGGAATTCTTGGAGAATTGTCACTATGATACTGTCATAATTGAAATAAATCATTGAAGTGTGGTGATTTAGTGAAGATTGTGAAGTGTTGTGTGGTTCTTTGATCTCTCAATTTTAGTTTAAAATTTGCTTTAAGTGTTTTAGTAGTTTTAGTTAGATGAAGGAAATTGTGAATGAATTTTTGTGAAACTCGCCCAATCCATACTACTTGTGACTTGCTGATTGTAAGTCACTTTGCGTGGTCAACTGGAATTGAAATACAAGCTTAACTCCAACTGTTACTTGCACATTAATATGCATCCATTGATGGTACACCGTACTGGTGTTATAGTAATAGTTTGAACATCCATCATTTACCTTAGAAGATTGCACTAGCTTGGTGGAAGTTGATGACAAAGCTAAGTCTAGTAGACTTCACAAATACATTCATTGTCTCTTGCATTCTAGGATTAGCATAGATTAGAATAGGATCTCTAAACCCTTAATCCATTTGCAATTTATTTCAAAGCCTTGTTAGTTCAGGATCAAATAGTTAATTGACATATCATTCATGAAGAAAGTTGATAAACCTAGAGTGAATAGCGTAAGTCCCCTTGAATAATCAGCACGCATAAAGCCAAACAAGCTCGTATCCACACTAAAGTGACAAGTATGCAGTCAAAACCTTGGAGTCGCCTCTATGATCTTCTCTACAATTTTAGCATATGTGGTGTCTTTGTTCAAGAGAGGATAGAGTGTCTTTGGCACTTTATTTTGTGTTGGTGTGGTCATTAAACATTAATCAACAAGACCCATCTCCCACCCTTTGAGATGGGTGTCAAAGATGGAGATGTGCCTCCAGTACCCAAAACGTCTTTGGAAACTTCCCGACAGACAAGGTTCTTTTGGCTGACGTCTCTAAAGTCTCCCAACCAGAAATTGATGTTTCCCAACCAAAAATTGACTTCTCCCACCAGAAAACTTAGGGCAAAATGTATTAAAAGGTAAAAAATTGAAGGCAAATAAATAACATATGCCTGCATAATGTTTCATACAGGTATTTTGGATGATATGAAAATCCATGCAAAGCTATAGTGATCAGATCTACTGACAGTGTAGACTTTTTGAAAGGAACATAAACAATTGTATGACTGATTTCCCGTCATTGTAATGGTCTTAAGAGAAATTGTCTCTACTATTTACTGTTCTTATATGACCAATTTACTATTCTTGTTTTCAAAGTTCTATGTCATAATATTTTCTGGAAATTATATTAAAAAAATGGCGTCTCCAAGTACCCCCATCTCTTATTTTTGAAAATTAGTTGTGTCGGTACTGGTACTAGTCTCTGACATCTCCAAGTACCCCCATCTCTTGGTGACTATGAATAATACCAATAACACCATACATAGATTATTGGTAAAAAACGAAGACACTAGCAAAAGAAATTATTAAATTAAAGGCGAGAAGCTGTATGTTTTTGAATTTTAGAAAAGATTACAGGTATAGAAAGGTAATAGCGAGCTTGGTGTCATTATGGCATTTTTAAAAATGTCAATTACTTTTTTGTATTTTTTCTACAAAACATGTATTTGGATGTGTGACATGCAGGTCCAACCGTTTGAGTTCGATGTCAAAGGAAAATGCAACCCTAAGGGTTGAAATTTCCCAAAGCAAGATATAGCACGTACACATTATAATATACTTATAAAACACAAGCCTGTTATTAAAATGTTTATACAATTGAAAACACGAGTGTTTGATAGTTATAACTTATAACTCACTCACATTATAAAGCGATCATGTTGGCTTGGTAGTGGTGACCGAACCTCAGGCTTGTCACTACCAACCATAACGTGTGTTATGGTTACCATTGATGGGATTGCAATATTGACTATTTCAAATCAAAAACATTTTATGGCCACATTTTGGCCCCCCTGCTTTGTGCACATACCCACTTACTTCTAGGGACAAAGATATGTTGAGAAACTACAAGAAGCTCCCACTCCTTCCTATTCATGGGGTTTCTAATTCTCCTCTCCCTTCAGTTGATTACACAAAAATCAACTGGAATCCTACTCTGAAAGGTTTATGGAAACTAAACTTTGATGGCACTTTCCATGGTAATTTAGGTCCCTCCAAAGCAAGATGTGTCATCTGTGACCTTTCTAACAAACTAATCAACGCCACCTCCAAGAAACTGAAATCAGAGTCAAACAACAAAGTAAAAAAAAAATCTTTTTTCCTTGGGCTACAAATGGAAAATACTTGTGGCATTGATAATATTATTATTGAAGGCAACTCCATAATGATAACCCTCTGCCTCAAAAATATACATTCATCAAACTGGAGGATTTATAATAGACTTAATGAAGCATGGTCTATCTTATACAACCTTCCTTCATTTTCTATCAACTATTACTATAGGAAGGGCAACAAAATTTTCTGATTATCTTTCCAATCAAGAGATTGATCAAGTGGAGAAAACAGTTATCAGTGACACCACCAAGAGCTGGCCAGATCTTTGAAGGGTACGGAAACATGATTGTGAAGCATCACAATAATTATTTCAAGTGCCCTCAAAGGTAGCCCTGACTATGATGAAATAATTTCTCATCAGTGGCAGTACGGATCATAATTTCGGGACTTTATAATTGCCAGCCATGACATGTTACATCCATAATATCCATTCTGTCTTCTCCTCCCATCACCATGGAGCCACTTTTGTAGTGAGGTTCAAGCATCCAACAAATAATATTCACTAGAGAAATCACAGAGGCAAAATTGAGAAAAATGTTTTTTGAGGAGGACAAAGTGTTGGATGCAATTCAAAATGTGTTGGCCTGCAACTTCCTTGCAAGTGCTGCAAAACATCGAGTAAGTTCAGAAATCTCCTCCATTTTTGTTGGTAATATCTTCCTCATTACTGGTGACAAGAAAATCACGAAAGCTCTTAGTAAATATTCTGTCTAGGAAAAACTTAGTGTTGGAAGGAACTAAGTTGTATACAAAGCAACTCTGGTGAAGCTACATCTCTTCTGTTTACTGGTTACAAATTCATGGGTATGTTTAAATGAGTATTGTCAAAGGGATAGGGTGGGCTCTCACTAAAGAGGTGACAGACATATAACTCTCTCTCACTGGAGGCAGGGGTACCAACACATATCGTGCAACAATGGATGTTCTCTGACTATGCAAGCTAGAGAAATCTTCCCTCCACCAAGAGAGATTCATGGCAAAAGCAAAAAAGTAAATAAGGTTCCAAATGTGACATCCGGTTCTGGTGAAACAGAGAAGATGACTCCTATGGTTCTGACTGCAGTAGTATGTCATAGTTCATCTCTGGTTCAATTGTGAATATGTATAGTTAAGGTTATATATATAAGTCTCTATGGACTGTCATAGTATGTTTGTCTATAAGTTGGAATATATGGGAGGTCAATCTCTGGTTCAATTGTTAATATATTTTGCAATCTTAACTAGAGTGATCAGAATTTGAAGAAATTTCGTTTTGGTCTGCTGTCACAATAAGAATATCAAACAATGTTAACATGAAATCTGCTATCCTGACCAAACTAAAAAGAAGCAAATTTTGTATCGGTTCAATATATTAATAGAATGGGAGAGGACCCTTACCCCTCACTTGATCTACAAATAAAATACTTACAGTTGCCAGAAAAATATTGTAAATAGTTAATAAAATGAAAGAATTGTTAAAATTATAAATCGAATACCACTATGTTTTGAGATCAATTTATGTGGCTGTCACTACTGAAGTTGCCAAATAAATTAATGTCCATATACAATAAAAAATGGAAATAAATTGGATAATTGAAACACAATTAGGATTTTCGTGTTCATAATGGATACCTGGAGGAAGATAAATATCAAATATGAAGATTCCATTTTGATAAGGAGTTCCTTTGGGACCCACTATCAAAGCTTTCAACAAATCCATTCTCACAGGATCTACTTGAACATGTATGCTCGATTCCCACTCTAAAGGAAGATTTGTGGCCAAAGAAGCTATTTCTTTAGCAATATGCAACATCCTTTTCTTGTTGTGAACACCTGTATTGTCAATCCTTTTAGGATTTGATCCTGCCTCATCAAAATACTTACTGTATGTGTGAACTGAAGAACCTGCGCCAATAAAAGGGTATTCACCAAATTGTAGTAGCTTCAAACTCTCTTTATATAAAACAACAGTCTTACAATCATCTGAGCTAACATCATTATTTTCCATGCTTATGGGACCTTTCGCCCCTAAAGCTAAGGTTCTATTGTCTGAAGCTGATGTACCATCCCCTATCATTCTTGAATCATCCTTTTCCGAGACAAAATTTACAGAGGGAGAGGAAGATGCTTGTTTCTCTGCTGCAGTTACCAATCTCTCATAGCACTCCAACAGAGACCTAGCAATACCAAGTTCACCCTGCACATTTATGTTCTCATTTCCATCTTTGACTCTGTTCACAACAATCTTTGATTGCTTATATATGTTCCTCAGATTTTTAATCACAGACGAATCACTGCCAAATTCACCATCATCATGAAATCCTTTTCTTACATCTGTTTCGGACCCTAGCAACATTTTAAAGAGCTCTGGATATTGCAGCATTGTATTCAACAGGTTTACCAACTGAAGATACAGTGCACTCCTTTCACAGATATCCAACATTGAATCATTCATCACTAAGTATTCTAAAAGCTGGCCAACAACATTTCCCCTAGAAAGAAGAACAGAGGAAGAGAAACCTAATATAGGTTGAACCTGGTTTTCAGTTTTATTTTGAAGAATGTTTGTTAATAATTTGAGCACACTTTCTGCCCTGCGGTCAAGATCTTTTTCCACCTTTCTTATTTTCTTCACCGCTGAATAAGTCCCCAAGCAATGAAACATAAAACCATTTTCTTTCATGGTTCCTCTGGTGTACTCAGTATAAATTAATTCTATATCAGCCACAATACCATTGATTATATAATTATTTGCTTGGCTGCAAACATGACTACAGTTGGATCCACCTTCTGTAACCTCTGAACCAAAGGCAAAACCACATGCTGCACACCAAGAAAAACCACACTTTGTACATACCCATGACTCTGGACATTGAACACTTCCTTTACTTTTTGCAATCTGCAATTGATCCATACTATAATTATTCTTTGCATTTTTCGCAAAACTCCTCTTGAGGATGTTAAAACCTATAACAAAAAGAAACACAATTGGTTTATGAGTTTAACAATCCATACATTTGGAAATGTGCAGTGCAACTCTAGAACCCAATGGATCGTTGCTTTTAACAATTTATTCTTGTGTATCTTATACAAATATTGCCATAAATAAAGAAAAAGAAAAGCCTTGAACTTGTACCTTCATGAAGCGTACCTTTTCCTTTGTTAGAAGACATTCTTGAGCTTTGTATTGCGTTCCCCCGCCGACATTCAATACAATTGAGAATACTAGCTCTTGAGATTGGACCATATAGATCTCTATAAGCATTCCTCAACCAAATTTCATAGCTTTTCACAGTATCAATGTCGAGTAAATTGAATAAGTCTGTTGTCTTGAGCTCTACCCCACACCTTGTAGACAACAAATCATATAACAAATATTGGTTTACTGAACAATAAGTAAAAATCCTACTTCTCCAAATCAACTAAGGCTGTCCTCTTTATGAAAGTTTATTTTGAAACTGTTTATATGTGCAGTTGGATCGCTTAAATTTGAACCATGTTGCAATTAAAAAATTCAAAATCTCTTGCATGCATTCAAATGATTTAGCTTTACCTTTGATCGGGGCATTGAAACTGTATTCTGATAGCCTCATATGAGGGTACTGATCTTTTGATTGATTTCTCCACCACAGATTCCACATGAGACTTCAGGCAGAGTTTGCATGTGACATGCATGCAACTAGTGACAAAATTACTCGCACCTGAACTATGTTCACAATTGAAGAGTAAACCTGACACAATAAAATATGAGATATAATCTATTTCAAAATAAAAAATATACTCAAAATCAACAAAAAAAAAATTGCTTGCCATGACCAGAAATTTAAGAAGTGTTCTTTCACTAAAATAAACATAGTGACCAGGAGACTCGGGTACTTCGAGACGCTGGAGACTGGTATCGGTACTGGTATGGCTGATTTTCAAAAATAGGGATGGGGGGGGAGTACTTGGAAGTTGGAACACCTTTTTTTAAATATAATTCAATAATTTCAAGAAAATATCATGACATAGAATTATGAAAACAAGAATAGTAAATCAGTCATACAAGAACAGTAAAGAGTAAAGGCAATTTCTCTTTAGACCATTACAATGACAAGAAATCAGCCATACAACTGTTTATGTCCCTCTCCAAAAGTCTACACTGTCAGTAGATCCAATCACTATAACTTTGCAAGGATTTTTGTATCATCCAAAATATCAGCATGAAACATTATGCAGGTTTATGTTATTTATTTGCCTTTCTTCTTTTGCCTTTCAACGTGTTTTGCCCTAAGTTTTCCGGTGGGAGGTGTCAATTTCTGGTCAGGAGACAGCAGAGACAGCAGTCAAAAGAACCATATGGACGCGACTGAGGGTGCGGAGACAGGTCTCCGGGTAACCATGAAAATAAATAAAGCTAACAAAGAAGGCAAAACCCATCTTCTGTAATGCTGTGTTGATTAGGTATTTGATTTGATTGCCTGTAATTTACATCTCTTTGAGCTCACTATTATAATGTATTCTATATGGAAAGTGTCAGAAGTTATGATTTTCAAAGGCACGCATCATTAAATAAGATCAAATACTATGTTTTATGGTGCTTATTTTCCAACAATTTCAATATGATTTCAATTAAAAGAGCTCCACAACTATAGAGAAAATGTTTACCACAATTAAATCACAAAGTAATAGTCTGGGGATCCGTTAAGACTCTGATACAATTTCCATGATAAAGGGTTCCTGTGAAGCACTACTCTTGAGTCTTGACACATGCCATAAATAGATGAAAATTGACTCAAAACTATGTAGTTGAGTTCCAATAAATCATTACATTACTTTCATACAACATTATTTTTGAAATCCTCAAGGACTTAACACATACATGCTAGTGTTGTCTAGCATTGAACTATGAGCATTTTGTGACTATCGACTTTGTTGATGTTATAGCGGAAGGATTTATCTTTTCCGGTGGTGTCTCTTCGTTTCATTTTCTTTGTAACCGACCAACTTTTCAGATGACCTGACAATGAAGGATCAAGTTAAGAATATATACGTCAAGAAAGAATGGGCATTGTGCAAACAATTTGAATGGCCTAGTGTTTGGCCACATTGTAAATCGGTCTTCTGTTGTCTTTCATTAATATAAGTGATCTTTTGTGGCTGGGTTTTTCTCCCTCAAGAAGGAGAGTTTTCCCAGGATAATTGTCGTGGATTATTGTTCATTATATTTTCATCTTTTGCTGCTTATTTTCATTCCTGGTATAAAAGCATTAACATGGTATCAAAGCAAGGTTCTTGGTAGCCTGTTTTCTTTATAGAACTAATCCCTTGGATAAAATAGTTTTATTCGCAGATTGTAATCGGAGCAAGAATTTATTCTAATGTTCGAACATATATTGTGGAGGATTTATATCTGCTGTAGAAAGTCTGATGTTTTAATATTTGACATGAATCCCCTGTTGTTGACATATTATATGGGACTAAAGTATTTTTTTTAATTCATTTGTCGTCCAATGTTTTCATATTGGCAATTTGAGACACATTCTATAATTTTGTGAATGCGAGGTGGAAGTTTATCAGATGTTTATTGTTAGTCGAGACGTCTTCTATTAAAAGGCCAGAGATGGATTGGAGAGGCTGAAGCGCTTGGAATCTCCTCATCGATTTCATCTCCCAGAGCAAGCGGGTGGTCACTTGATGACTCTACCCCCGACCTTGCTCAAGCGCGACCTATCTCAGCTCCAAACATATAGTGCTGACATGGACAGGCTCTGGCACTCACAAATGCCCAAGTCTCTGCGGGATCTGTGGAAATGAGCGGGTACTCCGCAAGCCTGAGATTATGCTTCTCGACATGGAGTATTGATTGAAAATTAATTTGGATGGCTATGTTTGGAGTCATTGGTCGAAGATTATTATTGGGCGTATCATTTTGTGCGAATCATGTTTGAAGGGATTGTTGTGTGAGCAATATACAACCACCGGTGCAGGTCGTATCTGAAGAAATTGTCGTTTGAGTATCCTTTTATAGCTCATAATTTTTGTTTGAGTCAATTTGCTCCTGTATGGAATACCCCTACTCTTGCGGACTTCAGACACTGTGCTTCAACATTTAATTTGGAATATATTTATTTTATTTGCCTGGAAGTGTGCATGTCGTTTTAAGATGGAAGTGTGCATGTCGTGTCAAGGTTGTATGCCTAAACAACAATCAGATTGAGGACGGACAGATTAGTCTCCCATTCATAGATGGACGGTTCATAAAATACGAAGTCTTCCATCTGTAAATGAACAGTTCAAGAAATATGACGAGTCGCGTCTTGATTTCAGCAGTTTCTCTATGTGTCGCAGCTATCAGAACTTGAAGAGTTCTTCATTTGTGCGACCGTGATGATCAGTCTCGCATCATATTTGCTTGTTTACCGTGGGTGTTCCTTCTGTGATTATCGGGATCCTGTGGTGACATCTTGTGGACATTTGTTTTGTCTTTATCAGTGCCTTCACATTCTTTTTGTCTCAAAAGAGTGTCCTGTATGTAAGGAGGAACTGGCTGATAACAATATTACTCTTTCATTACTATTGTGGGTATCTTGGGATAGCTCTAAACACTGGAGGAAGAAACCGTAACAATCAACCTTTGTTGGAAAGTAATTTGTGTGGCTCTCTTGTCTGCAGGCAATATTCTTACAACATGTGGATCAAGGAATCATGGTCGACATTGGTATTTGTCACAAGACCAATTTTGTGCATGAGTATGAAGCTGTGTTTAGCTTGAGGGTGATAGCAGTGTAGGGACTGAAATTTCTTGGGTTGTGTCACCTGGTTCATCTGGTTAAACTGACATTTCCTTTGAGAGGCTTGGTGTTGTGGAAAATGTTGCTTCTGTTGAGAGGGAGTCTCAGCATCAGTGATTTTTCACTAGATGGAGAAATATGAGGTGAAAGCCCTTGTAATGCATATTTCTGAGACGGAGAATTATGAGGTGAAAACCTTTGTAATGCATATTTCTCTAAGATGAAGAAATATGAGGTGAAAGCCCTTGTAATGCATATTTCTCTGAGACGGAGAAATATGAGGTGAAAGCCCTTGTAATGCATATTTCTCTAAGACGGAGAAATATGAGGTGAAAACCCTTGTCCATCTCTGAGACAAAGATTTTACTCTTTCCACTCATGGGAGTAGCCATGGTAGACATCATGTTGAGAGACTCCATGACGACATCACGTTGAGTGACTCCGTGATGAGCACTTGTGCATATGATTCTTTTCACACATGGGAGTAGCCATGGTGAACATCATGTTGAGTAACTCCATAACGTTATCACGTTGGGAGACTCCGTAATAAATTGTGTTCCTCACAAATTGGTGTAGCCATTGTGGATGTCATGTTGAGAGATTCCATGACATGGATATCTGAAAAGATACCTCCTTAGCTAAGAGGGAGTGTTGATGTTATAGTGGCACGAGTTATCTTTTCCGGTGGTGTCTCTTCATTTCATTTTCTTTGTAACCGTCCAACTTTTCAGATGATCTGACAATGAAGGGTCAAGTTAAGAATATATACGTCAAGGAAGAATGGGCATTGTGCAAACAGTTTAAATGGCCTAGTGTTTGGCCAAATTGTAAATCGGTCTTCTGTTGTCTTTCATTAATATAAGTGATCTTTTGTGGCTGGGTTTTTCTCCCTCAAGGAGGGCTTTCCCAAGATAATTGTTGTGAATTATTGTTCATTATATTTTTATCTTTTGCTGCTTATTTTCATTCCTGGTATAAAAACATTAACAGACTTAACACATAAATGCTAGTGTTGTCTAGAATTGAACTATGGCATTTTGTGACTATCAACTTATTTTTAGTTTGAGTGTAATTGTTTTTGTATAAACATTTCCTCTCCTCATAAAAACTAACGATTTTTAATACCATAACAACGGGATGAATCCCGAGATGCAATCTTCAAAACAATTTATCCACCACACCCACTGTGTACATGTAAAAAAGAAAATGTTAAAAGAGCACAACTAAATAATCATCATTCTATTTTAATATGACGGTCATTAACTAAACCATTATATAGAAAAATATCATCATGGCAAAGTTTTTGAATGATCATCTTAGGATTGGCCTATCTTAGGCCAATATTATTGCCCTCTAACTATCAATAGAGCCAAAGAAACTCGTAAATTTTGTTATATGCTGGACATTAGTCATATGCCTACACAAGAATATAGAAGAAAAATCACATTTGCGGTGTTAGTGCATTGGTGCAAATGGATTGATCATTCATTTTTTACCAAGACTGAATCTCAGTGGCATGCTTACCTTTGTCTAGAGAAGGAAGTTTCTTTTTCCCACAAAATTTGATACCAAGATGTTTAAGACAATCCCCTTGGGTTTTGATTTTTTAAAAACAGACTACATGATTTTTTGACAATTGTATCAATAACAGATGGTCTCGAGTGGACAAAAGGTATGGGATTAAAGAGGTGCACATGCAGATTTGATTTAGAGTGAGCATAATATGATTTAGTGTGTGAAGAGATTGAAGGGGTTCTTCACACAGGTTATACGGAGTAGGTATTTCCAGAACACTTATAATAGACATGATAGTGGTCACAGGAACCTTTGATGGTAACTTGCAAGCTGTTGTGAGGTTTTCACACCATCGCCCCATTGCAAATGGGGACCCCCTCTTTTGCAAGCAGTAAGAGTAGTGGTCTTAGGTAGTCTTTGTTGGCGATAGTTTTCAAGCCCCTTGGTTCGGCAAGCGAAGTTCGAGCATTGGTTTTGGCAATTTTGCCCTGTTGGGAAGTCAAGTATGTCTGGAGCATGGGCGAGAGTTCTGCTAAATCTTTCAGGAATATGGGATCAAAACCAAAGGATTTACGACGAAACAAGTTTAAACCTTTTGAGAATCCTTGTTCCAGCTTCAATTTGATCTTAGAAAGTCGAAATAGATTGTGGGAGGTAGCTTTGCTGAAGCCGCGGTGAATCCTGAAATTTGGCTAAGTCCTGAAATATTTTAAAAACCCCCAAAATCTAGAATCTGCACCTTAACTCCTATGAAGCTGAAATCTATCTCAAACATCCTGGAAGATATTTATACAAATATAACTTAAAGTATAAGAAATTAAATTTCTTATACTTAAATGTTACATCCTGGAAGGTATTTATACAAATATAACTTAAAGTATAAGAAATTAAATTTCTTATACTTAAATGTTATATTTGTATAAATTCTCCCGCCCCTGAACTGAAAACATTGGCTAAGTATAAAAGTGCAAATCTACTCTGTCCCATGCCTGGGCGGATTCCGACCTCCTATAGGACAGGGTTTGTCCTATTACCTTCAAATTTCCGCCCCTCCTTGGTGACTTCCTTTCGGTTCCTTAGGTGGAATGGTGGTGTTTCG